>PVKS010003100.1:8594-108469 GCA_004027875.1 Aplodontia rufa
TCTACCCTATTTAAAAAAAAAAAAAGGAAAAAATAGGGCTGGAACTACCTTATGACCCAGCTATCCTACTCTTCTGGGTATTTTCCCAAAAGAGTTAGAATCAGCATATTATAGAGATATGGCTTCATCAATGTTTATAGCAGCTCAATTTACCATAGCTAGACTAGCTAGACTATGGAACCAACCCAGATGTCCCTCACTGGATGAGTGGATACAAAAACTTTGGTACATTTATACAATGGAATGCTATTCGGCCATTAGAGAAAATGATATGGCTTTTGAAGCCAAATGGATGGAGATGGAAAAAATTTTGCTAAGTGAAGTATCCCAATCTCAGAGACTCAAGGGCCGAATGTTTTCTCTCATTTGTGGAAGCTAGAATACAACTGGAAACAGTATGTTAGATGGCTAAGCTCATAATAACCTCAAAATGTATGAATTTTTACACAAACTGGGGGATCATTGCCTAGGATACCTGGAGACGTAGGGAGCGGGGTAGGGAAGGGGAGGGATTAGGAAGGATATCTAGGAGACTGGAGGGAGGGAGTATGGGAGAATCATCTCAGTAGGAGATCTCTGATCTCCACAACGAGTCCGTTTAACACTGTTTCTTTTGGGGGAAACAGAACCATGGGGAACCTAAGGGGGGCATCCATGACATGGCATCAGCCTTGGCTAACTATGTAAATATACATTTGTTCTTGATTGTTTGATAATGATTCCCCCTCAAATTGTAACTCCTTATTCAACTAATAAAAAAAAAAAAGGACTGGGAATATCATTCAATAGTAGAGCACAGTCTACCTGGGTTTAATTCCCAGTGGTGCAAAAAAATCAAATCAAAACAAAATACAAGAAGAAACTAATTTAGAAAGGGGAGAGATAAGGAGCAGAGAAACCAGCTAGTTTCCCTCCAAAAAGACCAAAGACCAGTTGAAAATTCTGAGGATCTAAATTGGGGCAGTGGCAATAAAAATGGACAAGAAGGATTCAATTTGAGAGATGTTTGAGGGAAACAAACAACCCTGAGAATTGATTAGATGGTGAAGGAAGAGAAAGTATGATCTATTTATTGAGTGCCTGTTATATGCCAGGTATTGTTCTAGCTTGAATTAAACAAAGTAAATAAACATCCATAAATTCTTGTTGTAATAGGAGAGATAGTCAATAAACAATTAACGTGGTTAGCTATGTAAATTATAAGCTATATCATAAGGTATTGAGTACTATGGAAAACCATAAGGGTTATGATGAAGTGAGGTGCATTGTGATTTTAATTGGGCAGTTAGGGTAGGCTTTATTAAGACATGACTTTTGAGCAAATAACAGAAGCTGATTAGGAGTGGTCTGTGTAGATATATTAGGGGAAAGAGTCTTCCAGGCAGTGTGAATAGTCAATGTGTAAAGACCCTAAGGCAGGAGAAGTTTTAGCATGTTCTAGGAACAAGGAGGTCAGTGGTGACTAGAGCAGGGTGAATAGAGGGAGTTGAACAAATGGTGAGTTTAATGATTTAGAAGTAAAATCATTAACCATGAATGATTAGTACAGCTCAAACTGGAGAATTATAACAGGAACAACAGCAATTGTAGTAAATGCCATATATCATAGTTTCTGCACTATTCTACATTCTTTTAACTCGTTTCATCTTCATAACAATCCTGATGATGCCGGTGATGTGGATGTCGGGTTCGTGTCCTCTCGGAGTCGAAGAATGAAACCGAGGGACACCAAGGCAAGCATAGTAGACAAGTTTTATTATAGAAAGCATAGAAAGTAAAGCACAGGGAAAAGAGCAGACTTCCCCCAGAGTTGGGAAAGGGGACAAAGCCAATGAGGCAGTGAGGTTTGCCCCTTTTATATGACAACCTCTCCTGGATTGGTCACTGGTTCCCTGCCCCTGTACAGGCGCTGGGAATTCTGGTCCAGTCTCTGATCCATGCATTAGGTTCTTTGATCCATGCCTTAGGCATGGATCCTTGCTTAGCAGCAGGGAGTGTCTGCATCTGGGCCTATCTTATCAGACCCTCATTAGCATTGGGGGATGTCTTTGCCTTCTTGGAAAAGATGATCTCCTTATCAACCCACATTGCTCTGCCTACACTGAACTGCCTAACTTTTTCTGCCTCACTGAGATACTGTTATTATCTGCATTTTCTTTTATATATTTTTTTTATTAAGGAGTTGAGTTGTTGTACAAACACAAATATGTATAAAGTAACAATATGATATGCATTTGATCCTAAATTGTAGTTACCCCCACATTGCCCATACCCCAGTTTCTTGATTCTTCTACATTATGACCCTAACAAATATAAATGTCCATGTATGTGTGTGTGTGTGTGTGTATGATTATGAATTTTCCAGAATTAAATGACTGCATATTATTTGACTTCTTAGGGGGGTAAAGATGCTACATTGTTGATTATCTCCCTAGATCCCTCCCTATCTTCCCTCCCTCTCCTATCCCCCCACCCTGCCTCTCCCCTCCCTCTCCCCTTCTACATGTCTATGGTTTCCCTAGATAATGTGTTGCAATGCCTTTGGTGGGTCCAGTACATGAGTTTGACTACCTTTCACCCAAGCCTGGGTTTAGCTCCAGCCTCCACAAATGACCCTTGACCTCTGGATTTGGCTAACTTCACTTAGTATGATTTCTTCCATTGCCATACATTTACCTTCAAAGGCTGCAATATCATTGTTTCTGAATCATCTGCATTTTCACAGATAAGGAAATTGAAGCTCAGAGAAAAGGATAGAGAAGTAGGCCAGGTCATAGAAAAGCCTCAAATATCATGCAAAGGAGCCTCGTCTTTCCTGTGGAGGTTGGTGAGCCATTACATCAAGATTTTGATCATGGAACTGAAATGACTAGAACTGTGCTTTAGAAAGATGAATCTCACCTTTCTCTGGAGTGGATTGGAATGGGGCATGAGGTGATAGGAACTGAATAAAGCACATGGTAGATGGAATAACAGAAGTATAAATAATTAAGTAATATGTAAGTATTAAATAATTAAAGTGGAGAAAGCAACAGGAAAATCCATTATAACAAATCCATTGCTTAAGGTCATTTCTTCAGTAGAGTAGTGATTCTTATGTTTGGAGGTAGCATAGTTATCTTTGATAAGCTGATAGTATCTATCAACTCTTTCTGTAGAAAAAGGCACATACCCCCCTAATTTTGCAAACAATTTTAAGTGACTTAGGGCACCCTAGAGTACATCTTGCTAAGAACCTTTTCTGATTGCAGATTTAGGGGACCTGAGCTTGCGTCCTTCTGGACCCTGGGGCAAATTAGCTGTGACTTCAAACAAGTCACTTTACTTCTCTAAGCTTTTTTTCCTTTTCTGTGAAAGAAGGTTTTTAGTTTTAGGTTACTAGATCTCTAAGGGCCCTTTGAGTTTAGAGAGACAAAACTTCTATCTTCTTGAAGTTTTCAAAGGAATAGACAATAAATAATACAATTGACATTTTAAATTGAAAAATTTTTTAAGAAAATTAAAGCAGGATAAGGAAAGAAGAATGATTGAAATATGCGTTAATGTATGCTTACTAATTTTGGTATGGTGATTGGAGTAGTCTTTCTGTGTCTGTCCCCAATTTTTCTTTTTCTTTTCTTTTCTTTTTTTAAAGAGAGAGGGGCAGTGAGAGAAAGAGAGAGAGAGAGAGAATCACTTCCATTCAGCCTTTCATGTGGCTTTCACTGCTGTGACACCCCATTGTGTGCATGATGCTGGGGCTTGAACCCACGTCCTGGAGGATGCTAGGCAAGCACTGCAACTAATTTTTCTATACTAAGTACATAATTTGCTTTTTGTTTTGTCTCCTGACAGGAAAGAATTGGGATGTGAATGCTGCCCTCAGCGATTTTGAACAGCTGCGTCAAGTTCATGCTGGGAACCTGTCCCCACCCTTCAGTGAAGGGAATAGTGGCTGCAGGACCCCTGAAAAAGGGTGTTCTGATAGAGAGTCCACTCATCCTCCACGGCCCATCCTACAGCGGCAGGATGACATCATTCAAGGTACTGGGCTAACTGAGGGATGTTTCTTTCTAGGGGAGCAGAAAGGGAAGGGACTGCTAAACAGAATCAGAAAGTTTAATTATCCTTTGGAGATGTTTTTATTCCTTTCTCTCACTCCAGCCAAACCCAGATTGATATAGCATCAGTCTGTCCAGGGGCTGGAGCCCCTCACTGTCTCTGCATCTTGGCATTCTCCTGAATAAAGGCCTTCTTCAGATACTGTAAAATAAATAGAGGCAGGAGGATAACAGCCAAATTATTGAGATAAAGTACATGTAAAAGTAGAATTAAAAGAGTCACTAGTTCTACCTTTTTGGAGAGTAATTTGCTAATGTTTGCTAGTATATATCAAAATTTAAAAATGAATATATAATAACCAGGCACAGTGGCACATGCCTATAATCCCACTACTTTAGGAGGCTGAGGCAGGAGGATCACAAATTCAAAGCCAGCTTCAGCAACTTAGGGAAACCCTGTCTGAAAATAAAAAGGGTTGGGGATGTGGCTCAGTGGTTAAGCGCACCTGGGTTCACTCCTTGGTACAAAAAAAAAAAAAAAAAAAAAAAACAACCCACAAAAGAATATATACTCTTTGACTCTACAATTTTGTTTCTAGACATTTAATCACACACATATATGTATATGTGTATATATCTCCTTTAAATAAATAAATGCACATGCAGTATGATTATTTTACTGTAATTAAAACTTGAAAACAATTTGTAATGCCCAGTAGTAAAAAAGAGTGGTTAAATAAATTATAATCATTCATATTATGGAATACTCATGGTCATTAGAAAGAATTAGCTAGAACTGATGTGATGTTTTAGAAAAAAAAATCTCTAAATATATTCTGAAAGGAAAGATACAGTACAATGTATGTAGCATGCTGTTTTTTGTATTTTCAAACTATGATTTTAAAAGCAATATGTGCTTTTATGCACATAAAAATTTCCGAAAGAATTTAAAAGTTTGTCTCTGGGGAAGGGATCAGGAATTTTGATTGAAAGGGAAATTTCTTTGTAACATCACTTTATCTCTTTTGATGATATTTTGATTTTTAACCATGAGCAGGCACATGTTACTTTTTAAATACCTAAAAATACTTTAAAATAACTTCACTAGAAATTCATAGTTGGGTGAGGTGGTGCACGCCTGTAATTCCAGCAATTTGGGAGGCTGAGGCATGAGGATCATAAATTTGAGACCAGTCTAGGCAGTGAAAACCTGTCTCAAAATAAAAAATAAAAAGGGGCTGGGATATAATTCAGTGGTAAAATGCCCCCAGGGTTCAATCCCTAGTAATGGGGGAGAAAAAAAGAGCTTCAGAAAACTCTCGATTTATTTTGTGCATCTCATCTCTGGCAAATACTGAATTGAGAAAGGCTACCCAACACTTGAGCTCTTATCCCCCTGTGATAGTTATTATATAACTCAAGTCATGCAAATGAATGAATTAAATGAATTATAATACTACACTGAGCAAATTATACTGACAATGAAATCTGGCTAGGGAATTACAATACAAGTGCCATGTATTCAGAACAGATGAAATGATTTGGGGCATTATCTACGTTACTTTTTTCCTCTGTAGCATGTTAGGAATTGACTGTCCCTCTAAATTTCTGATAAATATGAGTATTAAAGGAAGGTGTATAGCATAAATAGATGTTATTGATGGTAGGAAGAAAGTTCCTGCGTATATAAGATTTGCTGATAATTTTCTTTTCCTGTGATGGAAATTCTTTCTACATTCTCCAAGACCCAGAGAAGTATCAGAGAGACTATTGGACTAAATCTAGCCTAATAAAACCCATTTTCCTCTTACTCCTACCAAACCATGAGCACGTTACTAAAGGAATAGGTTCCTCACATATTGAAAATGGAAGTGCAAAAATACTGTCACAGAAAGAGGAGGGTGAGGCAAATTTCAAACAAGGGTAGGAAAAGGAGTGTATATTTGGTGCTAATGTAATTACCTGCAAAAATATCACTTTCTATATTTCTTCAGTTTTAGTTGGCTTGAGGAAAAAGGGCCATGAAGTTTAGTAGCTGGTTAGACTCAGTTTTTCCCTGATTGAAACCCTGTCAAGAGGTAACCATCATATCAATGGAGAGTTCTCTGAGTGGGTTGTGTATGTTCTAAGGTGACTCCATTTCTAATTGCAGAAAAACGCCTGTCTAGGGGCATCTCCCACGCCAGCTCCAGCATCGTTTCCCTGGCCCGGTCCCATGTCTCCTCCAATGGTGGGGGTGGGGGGAGCAATGAGCACCCCCTGGAAACGCCCATCTGTGCCTTCCAGCTTCCTGATCTCACTGTGTACAATGAAGACTTCCGCAGCTTCATAGAGAGAGACCTCATTGAACAGTCCATGCTCGTTGCCTTGGAACAGGCAGGTCAGTGAGCATTTCCTCTCCAGTGCTCTTCCCTCTATTCTGCACCTATAAGCTTAAAGGTCTGGGCTTGATTAGTAGTTTCCAGTCTAAGTGTGTGATCTGATTGCAGCAGTCAAAGACAGAAGTCAAATGCTCACTTTGGTAGCACATACAATAAAATTGGAATGATAGAGAAATTAGCATAATCCCTACACAAGGATGACATGCAAATATGTGAAAAGTTCCATATAAAGGCAAGAGTCAAATAAACATGTACTGAGCTAGGGCTTTTTGAAGCTACAGAAAGGATATAAATTAGACATTTTACTTTGGAAATTTCCTGTTGGATAAAAAGAAAACCAGACACATATATAAAAGGACTAGGAATCAGTGACTGAAAATCAGTGTATGAAAGCACAACTAATTATAATTGACTCTGGAGCACCCTTGTGAACAGTGAGTATCAGTGCTATAGATGATTCAGTAAAAGTCCTATCTATCCATATGAACCTTCCCCCCCAAATTTATTTATTTTCACAATGTGTGGGTCTTACATTATTAGAATTAGGTAATGTAGAGCAAGGCAGCTGGGAGTTCTGGGAAAAGTTCAAGTGTTAAAAAAATTTTCATGGGTGAAAGACCAGAGGGGAGGTGGGGCATAGAAAAGTAGTGTTTATTTTTCATTTTGTGCCCATCTATATTAATCATATGCAACTGGATGTGGTGGCACATACCTATAATCCCAGTGATTCAGGAAGCTGAGGCAGGAGGATTACAAGTTTAAGACCAACCTCAATAACTTTGGCCCTAAGGACTTAGTGAGACCCTGTCTCAAAATAAAACAAAAACAGGGTTGGGCCATGGCTTAGTGGTTAAGTGACCCTGAGTTCAGTCCTCAGTACCTGCCCTCACTCCCAATCATATGCATTTGTAACTTTAAAAAAAAAAATTAGCAAGTTACCTGGGCTAGTGAAATTAAGGCCAGTTTTTTCTTTCTATATACTTTTTAGTAGTTCAAGAAAACTTTTAAGTCAGGTATGGAGGGGCATGCCTGTAATCCCAGCAACATGGAAGGCTAAAACAGAAGGATCAAGTTCAAAGTCAGTCTCAGCAATTTAGCAAGGCCCTAAGCAACTTAAGGAGACCTTGTCTCAAAATAAAAAATACAAAAGGGTTGGGGATGTGGCTCAGTGGTTGAGTACCTCTGGGTTCAATCCCTGGTACCAAAAAACCAAAAAACCCTTTTAAATAAAAATTTTTAAGGGGTTGGGGATTTAGCTCAGTGGCAGAGCGCTTGCCTAGCACGTGCAAGGTCTTGAGTTTGGTCCTTGGCCCTGGGGGAAAAAAAATTTAAGTATGTTTATATTTAAACAAAGTATTTTCCTCCTATAAATAATGGGTAGGTAATTTTTAGAGGAATATACAGAATCAAGATTCATTTTTTTGATGAAGAATATGAAAAATAATAGATGCTGGAGGGGTTGTGGGGAGAAACGAACAGTTAACACACTGTTGGCGGGACTGCAAACTGGTACAGCCACTCTGGAAAGCAATGTGGAGACTCCTCAAAAAATTAGGGATGAAACCACCATATGACCGAGCTATCCCATTCCTGGATATGTTCCCAGAAGAGCTAGTATCAGCTTATTACAGAGATAGAACTACATCAATGTTTATAGCAGCTCAATTCACAATAGCTAAATTATGGAAACAACCTAGAAGCCCTTCATTGGATGAATGGATCCCAAAACTGTGGTATACCATGGAGTTCTACTCAGCCATTAGAAAGAACAATATCATGACTTTTGCAGGTAAATGGATGGAAGTGGAATTATGCTAGTGAAGCAAGCCAAACACAGAGAATTAAGGGTCAAATGTTTTCTCTCATATGTGGAAGCTAGAGTAAAACCTTAGATAGGATGAAAGTTAGTCAAGTTTATTTAATAGACCCACCAAATTTGAAGTATCACACAAGATGCGGGAACTATAGCTATGAAGGGAAAGGGGATAAAGGGAGGAGAGGGACTGAAAAGGGGGCATGTTTAATACTACAGCATATACTTGACTCTCATGAGAAGCCCAAATATACCCAGACAAGGGTACAAATCTAGCAATTTCAATGATTAAAATACATGTATATGGTCATTTATACCTGTAACATGGGGGAATTATAGAGGAGACATGAGACTGGGGAGTGGGGCAAGTGGGGGAGATTCTGGACAAAGATCAGGTTTAAGCTACTTTGTCATTATGTATGTATGTATGACTCTGGACTGCGAAGCAACAAATCCCTTTAAATATGTGAGACTATGTTGAACCACACACACACAAAAAGGCTCATTTTGGGGGGTATTTTATGTACTTTGTCTTATTGCTTATGTCTTTATAAAGTCAAACATACATGTTGGTATGCTGTAATATATGCAGATAATACATATCTTAAGTGGGTTTTGTTATACTGATAATGGATTTATGCTGAGCTTTGTTGTTATAATATTTACAGATCTTCTGACTAGAATGAAGGAATCCCGGCCAGTCCAAGTAGCCAAGCTTCAACCTTTTTTTAGAGATAGAGATAGAGAGTGTGTGAGAGAAATAATCAATTTTATTCATTTTTTCATTTCTCCAACACTTAATTGTGTATGTGGTGTTGGAGTTTGAACTCAGGTCTTTGTGCATGCCTAACAAGTGCTGGAACTGCTGAGCCATGGCTCCAGCCCTGAAATTCAGCCTTTTATCTGGCACTTGACATTTGGCCGGATAATTCTTTTTTGTGCATGTTGTCTTGTGCATTATATTTAGAAGCATTCCTCATCTCTCCTCACTAGATGCTGGTAGCAGATCCCCTACCAGTTTTGATAAGCAAACATACCACAAGACATTGCCTAATGTTTCTTTGGAATAAAATTGTCTCTACTTAAGACCAGTTGATCTAACCAGTCATGCTCACCAGATTCTGACTAAATATGAGTGAAGAAGATACAGAGTAATAAAGGGATGATTTTATTCTGGGTAGTCTTCTTAGAGGAGACTAATCTGCTCTTCTCCTTTTCTTCTACTGTTGTTTTTCTGTAGGGCGTTTGAATTGGTGGGTTAGCGTGGACCCCACCTGTCAGAGGCTGCTTCCTTTGGCAACTACTGGAGATGGGAACTGCCTCCTGCATGCAGCCTCTCTTGGTGAGTTTTGAAAATGCTGTCCATTCCCCTGTAAAAGGAAGAAACTGAATCAAATCTTATGTGTAGGACTTGATCCAACTGACTTGATCCTAGGCAGAAGTTAGTTCACATCAAGTTTTTTTGTTTGTTTGTTTGTGTGTGTGTGTTTGTTTGTACAGGAGATGGGAGAGAGCCCTGTCCTGGTTTTTTAGTATTATTCAGGGACAATGATGTGAACACAGGATTTAGCTTAGGCCCCAGTCTGTGAGGTAACTTGTAGGAATAATGAGCAGCAGTAAACAAGCAGTATAGAGGCATGTGTGTGCATAAAATTATACTTAATAGTTGTTCCTTGGATGTATAAAAAAGACATTTTCAGTAGTCCTTCATGACTTGCTATTAAGCCTATTTATAATTCAGTATATTATTTGCCCTTAACTTTGAAAAAGTTCTCCATTTTCTAACCATCCCTCAGACTTTGATGCTGATTGCTGTGTGCCATACTGGTCTTAGCTGCTACTACTTTGTATTTGAGTTTGTGAGACTTGCCTCAGGAATAAGGGCTTTCTAACAGTAGTCCATGGGATGTGTTATATCCCTCACTTTCGGGTTCCGAAAGTCTCTGAACCTCCAGAGTAGGAGCTCCTTTCTTTCTTTCTTTCTTTCTTTTGAGAGGCAGAAAGAGAGAATCTGTTTTATTTTTTCATCTGGTCTTTTTTTCTCTGACACTTAATTGTGTATGTGGTGCTGGGGTTTGCATGCCAGAAGTGTTCCAACCACTGTGCCACTGCTCCAGCCCTTAGGAGCTCCTTTCAGAGCTAGAGTTTCTTTGAACCTGGAATTTAGCCTGATTTTCTTCATGCCAGGGTCTGTGTATATAATTAATAATTTTGTGTATAAGGAGTTTTTGTGATGTAGCTCAGTGGTAGAAGACTTGCCTAGCTTGTGCAAAGCCCTGTATTTAATGCCCAGAACTGTAAAAAACAAAAACAAAAACCAAAGTAAGTGGAGTTCAGTCAAGATAAGGTTTCTCATGTTATGTTTTCTTGCCACAGGCATGTGGGGTTTCCATGATCGGGACTTGATGCTGAGAAAAGCTTTGTATGCACTGATGGAGAAGGGAGTTGAGAAGGAAGCATTGAGAAGGCGCTGGAGGTGGCAGCAAACACAACAGAATAAAGAGGTGGGAGAGCTTGAGTGGGAGCAAATCATCTACTTACCAAAGATACCCAGTGCTGAAAGAAGCAAATATCTCCAGGTGCTTAGGGTCAGCTTTATTTCCTTTTAATCCTGAAAATCTTAGAAAATGCAGGTAACACAAAACGGTAAGTACTTTTTTTTTAAAGAAAGAGAGGGACAGAGAGAGAGAAAATAAATTTTTATTTAGTTTTTTTTTCATGTGACCTTCATTGCTCCAATACTTCATTGTATACTTGCTGCTGGGGTTTGAACTTGTACCCTTGCGCATGCCAGGCATGCGCCATAACTACTGAGCCACCACTCCAGCCCTGGGTAAGTACCTTTTAATATAGTCATAAGAACTGGCATGGGGAAGCTAAAATCTAAAAAGGCATCTAACATTATGCTTTTCATACGTTAATACTCAATATCTTCAGTGGCAGTTTTGCAAAATGAGATATGATAATTCCATAGGATTTTTAATTTTGTTTTTTGGCTTATAATAAGGCTAGATTAATTTTTTTAACAATTTTATTTAGTTTTTCATGTAGCTTTCGTTGCTCCAACACTTCCTTGTGTACATGGTGCTGGAGTTTGAACCCACATCCTCACGCATGCCAGGCAAGTGTTGTAACTGATGAGCCAACACTCCAGCCTCAAGGCTAGATTAGTTTTTAAGGATTTAATGTTTTCAATTCTTATAGAAATGTAAGTGCTTAAGTTTTTGGATGTGTGTAACATTGTTTTTCATATACTCAATTTTATATGGATTAAAAATTTAAGGGCTAGAGTGTTGGTAGCTTGGCAGTTTTAGCACTTGCCTGGCATGCGCGAGTATGCCAGTATGAACCCTAGCACTAGATACACAATAGAATGTCAGAGCAATGAAGGCAACATGAAAAACTAAATAAAATTGATTCTCTCTCTCACTGTCCCTTGCTCTTAAAAAAAAATTAAAAAGCATACCGGTTAAATTGAATTTGAGTATTATCACTGGCAAATGTTGAGGCTACTTTTATAAAAGAAGTAGTGTCAGGTGTGGTGACACATGGCCTGTAATTCTAGTGGCTTGGGAGACTGAGGCAGGAGGATTCCAGATTCGAGGCAACTTAGACCCTGTCTCAAAATACAAAGAAAACTGGAGGATGTAGCTCAGTGATAAAGCATCCCTGGGCTCAATCCCTAGTACAAAAAAAAAGAAAGAAAGAAGAAAAGTAGCAGTAGATTATTTGTACCTTCCATCCTCATAAGAGAGGTTGGGAAAACTGTTTTCATTTAAAAAAAAAAATTACCGAAACATGGCCCTGTCCATTTTGCAAAATAGCAGAACCTAAAATATTTATTATCTGCTCTTTATAGAAAAAATTGACTGATCCCTTCTGTTTAATAATGATATTATGATTTACATAAAATAATAGACCTCTCCATTTCCTTTTCTCATGGTTCTGTGTTTATCTCCCCTGCTCTTCACATATATCTGTTTTGTTAGCAATGTTTTTGACTGGGTGTTTCTGGCATTGAATATGGGGAATCTCTTTAGAAGCTTTTCCTTTTCTCCCATCTGTTTTCTTTCAATTATTGTATTATAACTGGCAATGATATAGGACTAAGAGTTTTTTATTTTAATTATTTAGAATTTTATGTCCTGAAGATTTAAAATCTGTAAGAATGTATTGTTTTTATCTCAAAAATTAACAATTCAGTTTTTTTTCCTTTAGGCTTTTTTTTTTTTTGGTTGGGGTTTATTATTTGTTTTTTTGGAACTGGGGGTTGAACCCAGTACATTGCTATGCAAGCACTTTGCCACTGAGCTACATCCCAGCCCAAGAATTCAGTTGTTAAAAGTAGGATGATATTAAGGTCAGAATCCTGTCCTTAATCAGTCAATAAATACAAGAAATAAATCCACAGGGGCAAGGTAACATAAGTGACATTCTTTATTACTGCCAAAACTTGGGCTTGGCCCTTGTCGAAAGTGTCTATTGTCTGAGCTAGAGTCAGCCTAGAATTTTGAACCCAAAGCAAATTAATAGTTGGCTTTGCTTCTTCACTGTGGAGTTCATATTATATCTGAATCTTAGATTTGACTGCTCTAGGGACAAGAAAAAGCCAAACAAGAGCATGCCAGTTCTTAAGTAGAAATGATAGTAACAGAATAGATGTGCCCAATTCCAGCTATTAAGTCTCTTATGGTTATTATTTTCAAGGTAGAGTTAGATTACTGTGGTATTTAGATAGGAGACCAACCAAGTTCTATACTGAGTTAACCACCCTTCCCTCCAGCAGAAAAACATTCATAGTAGCTAGTGAGGGAGTAATCATTTTACTTCTTTTGCACAGCCCAATACAATTTCCATACTATGTAAAGTGGCCTATGTAATGGTCTTAGCTTAGATTTTTGTGGCATTATACCCCACCGTGGGAATGGAAATGGGAAGAAGATGGTGGTAGATTGAGGAGCTTCTTTTAACTTCCTAGTACCAAAACCAAACTTAGTTTTTTGTTTTTGTTTTTGTTTATTTTAAAGAGAGAGGGACAGTGAGAGAGAGAGAGAATCAACTTTAGATTTTCATGTGGCCTTCAATGCTCCAAGACTTCGTTGTGTACATGGAGCTGGGGTTTGAACTTGTGTACTCTTGCATGCCAGGCAAGTGCTGTAACCATTGAACCACTGCTCCGGCCCCCAAACTTAATTAGTTTTGACTTTTCAGGCCTATTTGTTTTGTGTTGAAAGTAATGGTAAAGAGGGCTGGAGAGGTGGTTCAGCGGTTACAGCACTTGCCTGGCATGCACGAGGATGTGGGTTCGAATCCCAGCACCATATACACAATGACGTGTCAGAGCAATGAAAGCCACATGGAAAAGTAAATAAAAGTGATTCTCTCTCTCTCTCTCTCTCACTCTCTCACTGTCCCTCTCTCTCTTAAAACAAAAAAAGAGTAATGGTAAAGGACTGGAGCAGTAGCTCAGTGGTTATGGTGCTTGCCTGGCATGCACAAGAATGCAGGTTCAAAACTCAGCACCACGTACACAAAAAAGTGTCAGAGCAATGAAAGCAAAATGAAAAACTAAATAAAATTGATTCTCTCTCTCTGTGCCTCTCTCTCCAAGTGATGGTAGAGCCAAATGTTTTCTTTAATGATAAGGCTAGAAGTGTATGCCACCTAGTGGTTATGTGTATTAAGAACAGGAATCAGAAATACTTGAGGGAGAGTCAGATTCTCTTGCATATATGTATATCTCAGTGTCTAGAACCCTCCATATATAACTTGTGCATTGTTCTTTTTTTAATTGAAATGAAATCTGTGATAGAATTTTACAAATTGAAAATAGCTTTGTCTTTTATATTAAAGGAAGACATGCTAACAATAGCTCATTAATTCCTCATTTCTAGTGTGATTCCTTCTACTATGTTATATTGTTTCATTAAGCAGTGTAAATTCATTTTAATACTGGTATAAGCCAAATAAAATTAAAAGAGTAAATTTGTGCCAGGTGTGGTGGCACACACCGGTAATCCCAGTTGCTTGGGAGGCTGAGTCAAGAAGATCGAAAGTTCAAAACCAGCCACAGCAATTTAATGAGGGCCCTTAGCAACTCAGTGAAACCCTGTCTCAAAACAGAAACAAACAAACAAAAAACAAGAGATGGGGATGTGGCTCAGTGGTTAAATGCCCCTGGGCTCAATCTCTAGTGCCAAAAAAAAAAGTTGTCTCTCAAATCATCGTATACATCCTAAAGCCAATATGCTGTTTTTAAATTGTACCACTAATCTCCTTTAATAAAAAGTATAGTTTTATTTAGCATGTATTTTTTGTAACTGATCACAAACTAGGCACTGGGCAAATTGCATAAAACATTCTGGCTTTTAAGAGCAGTATAGGGGAGACATTACACTAGAGAAGAGGGTAGGGGCTGAGAAGTGGGTATTATGCAATAGGTAAGGCGTTTGAACTATATCTATTAGGCAGTGACAGTTATTAAAATAATTTTCATCAGGATACAACCATAATCAGATTTTAACTTTAGAAAAAGTTTTCCAGTAGCATTGTGGAAAGTCAATCAGGAGAATACATGACTGGGAAGTAACAAACCAGTTAGAGGTGTGCTGAAGTAGTTCATGCTTAATAATAGTTGACTGAGGGGATCTAGATATGGGGTTAGTTAAGGAAGGAGAGGAGTCTTAGATAATCCCATGGTTTCTAGTTTGGGTATTAGAATGATAGTTGATGCTGTTCACTAAGGTTGGAATATAGAAAGAAGACTGAGTTTTGGCAGAGACAGGAGTTCTATTCTGACATGTATAGAATAACCCTGGGCAGATAGAAGTATTCAGTTGGTAGCTGGATATGTGAATATAGACTTAAGAAGTCTGGACTTAGAGATAGGGTTTGAGAGTCAGATGGGAATTTTAGAGAGTCCAATGAATTTGACAATTTAAAAGTCTTATCCTCTACCAGAGTCAGTTAGGTGAAGTATGTGGAGGTTTGGGGAGTAGGAAGGAGGACAGAAACAAAAACCAGATTGTAATGGTTCGAAAAAGAATAGATTTTTTTAAAATATGAGAAAGATAATAGACTTATCTTTTATGAATTTTTACTTTGGAAGGGAAGAGATTTGACTTTGTAGTACAATTGTAAATCAGGTACTAAGAGAATAGAGTGAGGTAGCAGTGAATCAAGTTGGAATGGTATAGCCTTTTAGAATCTCGCTTCTAATTGTTTGGCATCCTCTGCCTGTCTTTCACAGTCAGGGCTGGTATATACAGAGGATGAATGGCAGAAGGAATGGAATGAGCTGATCAAACTTGCTTCAAGTGAACCCCGAATGCATCTAGGTACCAATGGAGCCAATGGTGGTGGGTAAGTGTGGCTAAGTGGGGAGGAGGAAATAATCTTTAAGGAGTCCCCATTGTCTGGAAAGCATGGTGTTAAAAGGATGTTAGAAGGAAAGAGAGGTGCCATGGCAAGGGCACAGAAATTTGTAGCAGCCTGGTATGTTCTGTGTATTTGAACATACCAGTACCCAAGTGGATGATAAGGTGGAAGGGTAGTGAGACTAAAAGCAATTGTAGTAATAATCCAGGCAAGAGGGTCATGGCTGTGAACAGGGTGGTTGATTAAGGGTAGGTCAGAGGAAACAGGTGTAAGAGACACATAGAGGAGATAGAATTGACCAAGCCAGGTGATTAATTGAAGCTGAGATTAAAAAAAAAAAACAGTAAATAAGCTGGGTGCAGTGACACAAGCCTGTAATCCTGTGACTGGGAAAGCTGAAGCAAGAGGATTGCAAGATCAAAGCCTTAGCAAATTAATGAGGCCCTGAGTAACTTAGTGAGACCCTGTATTGAGAAATGGGAAACAATTTTTTAAAAAGTGGGGGGCTGGGGATGTGCCTCAGTAGTTAAGTGCTACTGGGTTAAATCTCTGTGCCAAAACCAAACATACAGTAAATATTTCACATATTTCTGATTAAGCTATGGGATAGATGGTGAGTCTGTTCTTTAAGGCAACACAGGAATAGAATTTTGGGGTTTTCTTTTGTAAGACGTGATTATGAGTGCAGAATGTGGGTGATAGGTAAGGCAAGCAGGATGAGGTTATGCAGTTGTGTATTGGGCTGCCAGAAGAGAGAAATGAGTGAGGTTGTTGAGCAAGATCAATATTGATAGGGATTACTTCCAGCTTCCTAATGCCACTTTAACCACAGAGCCTTCACATCTCCTTGCTGAATTTCCCTGTTTGTGAAATGAAAGTAGAAACAGCTGTGGTAATAAAGTAATCAGCTTTATAAGTGGTAGCCTTGAGATTGGAAAATCAGGAAGGGACATTCTTTTCCCTCTCTTCAGAACTGGTCTTCAGGGCTCTCTAGTTTTGTTTTCTTCTTTCTCCCTTCCATTGTGCTCCTTCCACTCTTTCCTCTCCTCCAACTCTAGGGTGGAGAGTTCAGAGGAGCCTGTATATGAGAGCCTAGAAGAGTTCCATGTCTTTGTCCTTGCTCATGTGCTTAGGAGGCCCATAGTTGTCGTGGCAGACACTATGCTGAGGGACTCTGGAGGAGAAGGTGAGTCAGCCAGTCAGTTCTTACTCCACCCTGAGCATCCACTATTTGCAGAGCCTTGTACTAAACACTGGGAGGAGGGCAGGAAAAGGGGACTCTTGGGGGTGGGGGAGAAAAGGTATAAATTAGAACAATGCAAAATTCTCAACAGATTCAGAGTAAAACGGTTGGGGTTAATTGACAGGGCTTCTTTGGAAAGAATTATTAAACAAATTGGAATAAAAGTGGGGACTAGTTTGCAGAGTGGGGTAGAGGGATTTTCTAGTAGGTAAGAACATAGTCTTAGTAATAATTCTCATGGTTTTCTGCAGCATTTGCCCCTATTCCCTTTGGGGGAATCTATCTTCCCTTGGAGGTTCCAGCCAGCCAGTGTCACCGATCCCCTCTGGTGCTTGCCTATGATCAGGCACACTTTTCTGCACTTGTGTCCATGGAGCAGAAGGAGAATGCCAAGGAACAAGGTGCTGAATGCATGTTTGTGTCTCTAGTGTCCTTTGTTCTGCATTATTTTCACTTGGAAAAGTGGGAATGAGAGCTCAGTTAGGAGGAAAAAAATTCAGGGACATGCATGTCCACACAGTGCATGTTTGGTACTCTTTACTAAGTTACATAACAGTTTTCAAATTAAAAATACAAAGGATGGAGGCTGGAGTGGTGACTCAGTGGTTCTGGTGCTTCCTGGCATGCTCGAGGATGTCAGTTCAAACGCCATCATCATGTATACAACCAAGTGTTGGAGCAACAAAGGCCACATGAAAAACTAAATAAAAATTGATTCTCTCTCTCTCAAAAAAAACAAAGGATGTGGACAGGTAGTGGGGAACATAGCCTGTATTCACTGTTCTTAAGTAAATGGCTTATATATCAAGGTTGTGGAACCTTATTCTAAATGATGTTTTGCTCTATTTGTCTTTGTCTTAATGACTATGAATTCCCTAAATACATAAAACTGGCCAGAATATCATGACTAGTGGGGAATCATGGAGATTAGTGACCTAAATTGTATGTTGGGTATCGGGGGAAACTAGCCTATTTGTTTTTAATATCTGGGATCATTCACATGGAAGAATTGAGGCGGACTATAGTTAGAGACTTGTATATGATTTTAGTGAAGTCAGTTTGTATTCAATTGCCTTCTTTTCTCCGCAAGGAGATTCCTTGACAGCATGTTTTTTCTTCCCCAGCTGTGATCCCGCTTACAGATTCAGAGCATAAGCTGCTGCCCTTGCACTTTGCTGTGGACCCAGGAAAGGGCTGGGAGTGGGGCAAAGATGACAATGACAATGTCCAGTTGGCCAGGTGAGGCAGGCCTAGCCTTTCCATCCTGTTTTGTAGCTGGAATCTATACACATTCAGTGGCCATGTCCTGGAGATTTTTTCTTAGTTCAAAGGCAAGACAGTCATCTTAACTCCAGTTTCATTGGGAAGATGGAAAGATGAAAGACAGGTTAGGCACCAGGCCTCTTTATAACTTGTAGGTGCTTTGTCTTCCTGTGAAAGATACAGGAATCTTGGGGCCTCAACTTCTTTTCTTGTACCAGAAAGAGTGTTCCTACACTGATACATTCCAGATCCCCAAAACAGTGATCAGAAAATCAAATCACACTTTATCCCAGCTCAAGTAAGACAAATTTTAAATAACTGACCAAAATAGTTTGCTCTGGGTTTTTGCCTTTCTTGAGTTTAGACAGCAAGAAAAATACATTCCCTTTCACTGTTTGTAGCTTGTTTAGCTTCCTCCTGCCTCCCAGAGCATATGAATGTAAAAGTTCTTACCTTACCTCTTACCAGGGTATGTCCTTTTTTGGGCCTCTGAAACTTTGGGTAATGACTGAAGGAGTTCAATTTTAAAATCCAGTGTTTATAAAATAAGTCCTCACCCAATTATCAAAATCTCCTTCTAAGTGGCATTTACAACATTAATAATGGCTGCTGTTCAGTGTTTCCTATTTTCCAGACAGGCTGTGCCCCTTCTAAATACTATTGTAATCTTCAAAACAATGCCACCAGATAGATATTATCATTGACACCCATTGTCAGCCGCAGCTGAGTTTCACGGAGGTTGAAGTGACTTGTTCAAGGTCATTAAGCTTAATAATTGGTGAAGCTTTAATTCAGACCCAGCTGTGTTTGAGTCCTAAGCCCCAGTCTTCTACCAACTATATCATACTGCTTTATTTTTGAAAGATCACAGTAAGTTTTTAATTCTTTTTTTCTGTTTTTCACAGTGTAGTTCTGTCCCTAGAGGTCAAATTACATCTGCTGCATAGCTACATGAATGTGAAGTGGATCCCACTGTCCTCTGATGCACAGGTGAAAGCTTCTCCCACTCATACTTTTGTTTGCCCTCACTTTCAGTGACAGGCAGAACAAGGAGACCTAGTGGTGCTCACCTTCTGTATCTTTTTTGAGTGGTAGTTTATGCATCAAGGTTAGGAGTAACTGAAAGATGTAAGATAATTTCCAAAGGATGCTTTTTCCTAGCATGTGACCTGTTAGTCCCTTCTGTGGACCATATTTCTCCAACCAGGCTCTGCTTTCCTCATGCTAAAATGTCATCTTTAAGAAACATTTTCTGGGGATTGGGGGTGAAGTTTGCCTAGCATGTACAAGACCCTGGGTTCAATCCCCAGTATCACAAAACAAACAAATTAAAAACATTATCTGAACTTCTTGATGAACTTGAGGTTCTCATTACTTTGTTCCAAGCACTCTGTAGATTGACTTGTTTTGGTCCCCAGGAGAAAACAGAATTTCTTAGATTTCTCAGCCCTGTGAACAGGGCTAGAAAATAAGCTAGAATAGCAGGAGCAAGGGCAAATAGATGAACTCCAGAGTACTAATGTTTAAAAGGTGGGGAATGCAGAATGGTTGGGCTTGGTTGGTTGTGATTAGTCAAGTCTTCCTTGAGGTTAATTTTGAACTGAACTTGATATAGAGATGCTTATAATAAAGGTCATTTTGGTATCTGAAATATTCTCCCTCTTCATCCAAAAGCCAAGTATTGTATGACATGATTGCTCACCATGCCATACATGGTGATCAGTAAGCCTTCATTTTGGTGTCAGTTATAGAAGGGAGTGAAATGGCAGTGGGCAAGATAAAAACTGGATATTACATACATCTTTTCTCGGCCCATGAGATAGCTGACTGGAGCCATAGGGAGACAGTTTCCTCCTGGGTGACCTTTCCGCATCATGGCAGCCATTCTTTGGAGCTGGACAATCTAAGGATGGAGTTCACAGGTCACTTACCATCCATTCCCACATGGCTAATTCCTATAACAGTGGATACAGGGAGCCATGAGAACTGATGGATGGGCTTGAGGTCCCTGGGGGGCTTCTCCTAGCCCAAACAAATGGGATAACTGTCAGTACTGCTTTTGTCTCTTCCAGGCTCCTCTGGCTCAACCTGAGTCCCCCACAGCCTCAACTGGAGATGAGCCCCGGTCTACTCCTGAATCTGGGGAATCAGACAAGGAATCAGTTGGCAGCAGTTCTACCAGCAATGAGGGCAGCAGGCGAAAGGAGAAGTCAAAGCGAGATAGGGAGAAGGACAAGAAGAGAGCAGATTCTGTGGCTAACAAACTGGGAAGCTTTGGCAAAACCTTGGGCAGCAAACTCAAGAAGAATATGGGAGGCCTGATGCACAGCAAGGGCTCTAAGCCTGGAGGGGTGGGGGTGGGGTCAGGGTTAAGCAGTGGTACTGAGACACTGGAGAAGAAGAAGAAAAACTCACTGAAGAGCTGGAAGGGTGGCAAAGAGGAGGCAGCAGGGGATGGGCCTGTATCCGAGAAGCCCATAACTGAATCTGTTGGTAATGGAGGGAGCAAGTATAGCCAGGAGGTGATGCAAAGCCTGAGCATTATGAGGATTGCCATGCAAGGGGAGGGGAAATTTATTTTTGTTGGAACCCTGAAGATGGGTCACCGTCACCAATATCAGGAGGAAATGATCCAGCGCTACCTTTCTGATGCTGAGGAAAGATTCCTGGCAGAGCAGAAGCAGAAGGAGGCAGAGAGGAAGATCATGAATGGAGGGGTAGGGAGTGGGCCTCCTCCAGCCAAAAAGCCAGAGCCAGATGGTGGGGAGGAACAGATGACTGCCTCCCGAGCAGAGTCCAAGGCAATGTCATACTCTCCTGGCTACCCAGGGGGCTATACTATCCCTCGGCCTTCTGGGGGTGGAGTCCACTGCCAGGAACCCCGAAGGCAGTTGGCAGGGGGCCCATGTGGGGGAGGCTTACCACCATATGCCACCTTCCCCAGACAGTGCCCTCCTGGGCGACCCTACCCTCACCAGGACAGCATCCCTTCTCTGGAGCCAGGCAGTCACTCCAAGGATGGAGTTCACAGGGGTGCATTGTTACCACCCAACTTTCGCGTGGCAGATTGCTATAGCAACGGCTACAGAGAACCCCCTGAGCCAGATGGATGGGCTGGAGGTCCCCGGGGACTTCCCCCAACCCAGACCAAATGCAAACAACCGAACTGCAGCTTCTATGGACACCCTGAGACAAACAACTTCTGTTCTTGCTGTTATAGGGAAGAACTGAGGAGGCGGGAACGCGAGCCGGGTGGGGAACTGCTGGTGCACAGGTTCTAAGTGGATGGAACCTAGGAGGGCAAGGGGGCTGAACAAAGAAAGTTAAGCTCAACTCATTGGCTCAAGACCCAGCCCTCAGGTTGATGGAGCAAATGCAGAAATGTTTATGGGAACCTGGCTAGAAACTTTTAAGTGTGTGCACTTGAGTGCTGCCAGGTTGGCAAAATCAGGTCAGGGCTGGACGATGCCTTAAGAGCTGTACTGTTCCTTTGTAGAGCTCAATTTGATGGGACTGAGGAGGTACAAAGGGGCAGGAATGGTGATTCTGTCTCAAAACCCTTTGGGTCCCATCCCAGGACCTAATGAAAAGTAGTAGGGGAGGGTTTGGTGTCTGGGGGTGAGAGGTGGACAGATGTCTTGGGGAGGAACAGGTAAAGGTGGTTCTCAGTCAATTAAAAAAAAAAACAGACCAAAGTTCTTTTAGGCTGGAATAAAGCACATGGTAGTGGAATTGGGAGTGTGAAGGGAAACATATTGGAAAATTTTACTATTGATTTGAATGAAGGTAGAAATTAGGATTGGATAAATTGTTCTCCAGAAGGATCTGGAAAGGCAAGACAGTCATGTTTGCTCTTGAATGCAAGGGTGGGGTAGTTTCAATTCCAGTTTATGGAGCTGGGAAAGGGAGGAACTTAAAAGGGATTCTTTTTCCTCTTAAGTTTTATTTCCTTCTAAATAGTCATCTTTTCTAGTTTGAAAAGAGATTGCCGATTGACCCTATCTTTTCCTCATCCTTTGAGGCTGAACTCAGCTAAGTTAAGAAGGTTTTGATTTTAAAGACTTCAATTTTATTTTTTTAAAAAAATCCCCCTGGAAATGAGAGTGATGAGAAGAGCAGCTGTGTGTTTTGAATTTTCTCCAGGTGAATGGATAACAAAGTGATTTTTTTTTTAAACTACTTAGCAATAACCGTATATAAGGTTTGAGTGCACCTTGGGAGGGGTGGGGAAGGACAGACATTTGGCTGGACTGTTTCAAACAAAACCAAAAACCTACATAGAGCACTAATATCCTCTGCTGCTGTGTTTCTGTAGAAAGCAACTTATTTTATTGACTAATTTTTTTAAATAAAAAGAAACAAAAGACCCCAAGAAACAAAAACACTTTAAAAATTATTATTATTATTTTCCTATTTAAGTGATTCTTTCTCCTTCCTCTCTAATTTTGGAGAATGAACTTAACATCCCGGCTTCTTTTGTTAAGCCATAGCTGACCTTAATCTGTGGTTAGTTTATTAAAATAATTTTTTAAAAATTTTGTAAGAGGAGATATTTTTGATATTAGGACTGATGTTGAAACATGGGTGGGGGTTAAGGGCAATTTATAAAAAGGTAGTTAAAGAAATATATTTTAGTGAACTATAACCACAGATCACAGATAACTCCCAATGAGCTGATCTGTCTTTGGATTTCTCCCTTTCCCTAAGCCCCCCACCAGCCCTATTATCCAGAGGGTGGGAGTGGGGATGTGGACATAGTGGGGGAAGTTCCTTTGCATTTTGCACAAAGCACAAGTCTGGGCAGCCTATGATCTGGCCAGAACCATTTCTAAGAGCTTTAAACCAGAAAACCTATCGTGGGCCAGCTTCCTTTTTTTCTTTTTTTTTTTTTTTCCCTGGGGGGAAAAATCAACTATGCAATTTGTATACACTTCTGGTTGCATATGGAGAAGGGGAGTAAGTGTTCTTAAGTGTCCAGAGTGTTATTTGGGGCTATTTTTCTGTGCTTGGAT
Source organism: Aplodontia rufa (assembly GCA_004027875.1). NCBI lineage: Eukaryota > Metazoa > Chordata > Mammalia > Rodentia > Aplodontiidae > Aplodontia > Aplodontia rufa. Next base: position 31,724 of record PVKS010003100.1, read on the forward strand.
TTCTTTGTTGAGGTATGTATTCATCAGCATTTAGTGGAATGTAATCACATTTGATCTAAAGCACATGATCTGGGAGTGTGTGTGTTGGGGGTTCTTATTTGCATATGTTCCTTCTGCCCAATCAGGAAAGTTTCCATCCCATTTCCCCCCTCAGAACAAAGCTAGACAAGACTCACTCCTCATTAGAACTCAGTTTAGAAAGAGTCCTCTCTCCTTAACAAATGTGAAAGTCACTTATTTTTCAAATCTACCAGTCTGTTGATTTAATTATTTCCTGTAGCTATTAATTTTTAGACTTATATTTGATAGTAGAATCGTTTTAAGGACGCAGTGAGATTCCAAAGAAGGGGATGTATATATTTCTGGGCATGGCTAGAACCGAGTATGAGATGTACACTTTTCTCAGGTGCACAATTTAAAGGGGTACCCGGTAATCAATTTTTTAAAAAAAGTTCAGTATTTAAAAAAAAAATGAATGCCAAAAACTCTGTTGAACAAAATATCAAAATCTTAAAGACAGGATCTGACCAAGGACTAGAATTAGGGTAAGAGAAGGTTGGATTAAGCAAGTATGAGGATGGATCCTGTCTTTATTTATCATGAGTTTTTAACATTTATTTTGATTTAAAAACATTTCAGCAAAACAGTATTTACCCAGGTTTTTAAGCACACCTTCCATTTTATGCCCACAGTGAGTGCCTTGTTCACTCACCCTAGTCTTGTCCCTGTTTCTGGGGTTGAATAACACTGGTGAGACCACCACCGTGTGATCCTCTATCCCCTACCATGCACAGGACTCTTGGGGGTTTCAACCCACACCCTTAATTTGATGGGCTCCCCTTGCACTCCCTTAGGCCTCCATATTATAGGATGTTGGTTTGGACCAATAGAAATGGAAACGAACCAGGGGTTTTCCCAGAGAGTAAAATCAGGGAAGTCGATGCTCCAATGGACTGCTGTGTTTGCTTTTGATTTGCTGTTAGATTTTAGTTAATACTTGTTTATAAAAACTGAGGACAAATGAACAAAATGAGAAATCTTGTATGTTTGTTTTTATTTGTAAATTAGTCAATCTCAGTTCCTTTTGCCCTCTTGTCAAACAACAACAAAAAATATGGTAAAATAGGGCTTTAGGCCTTAAATAAGGCTTTTAGGGAAAAAAACAATTTTTTTTTTTTGGGCTTGGGAAGGTACCATTCATTAAAACATTAAAAAACCTCTTCATTATAAGGATGAGACACCCTGAGACAATGGGCATTTTTTATGGGGGATAGTGAAGTTTGCTTTGCTTTTATTCTTTTGGGGAGGGGTGGGATGGGATGAAGGTTAAGGAATAATGCCTAGGAAATTAAGACTGACAAGTACTGGCTTATTGTAGGGAAGCGGAAGGGCAGAGTTAGCCAAGCCCATGCATTCTCTATTGAGAAGGGAGGGAGGGGTAACAGGCGATGGACTCAAAATGGGCAGGACTTTCTGGGTTAAGGATTAGTATTTGAATGAAGAGGGCAGGTAGACCCTGTATCCCTAGATGAAATTGTGATATCATCTCAGGCTTAAATAAGTGCACTTAGTTCCTTTAATGCAGGGTATCTGGGGTACCTACCGAAGTATTTAATGGAGAAGGGAGATTTTTCAGGTTCCCCCCTACCTCCTGCCCATTGATTTAAGACAGTGTTGTCCCCTGTACCCTACATTTTCTATCCTGTCCACACTGGAGCAGATATGCTATAGGGCAGTCCTCCAGATCCCTTCTTTAATCTATACTGGTTTTATTGAGAGTTACAAGAAATTTTCCCTATACTGATTTTTATAAAAATAATTTTTTTTAAGGACTCAGTCTCTTTGAGGGTTAGGCGGGTGGTGTTAAACTCTGTGCTGTGCAGGGCCTTGAAATGGAAGTATCTTCCCTCCTCTAGGTTCATCTTCTCAAAGGAAAAACTGAAGTCCACAGACCAACACAACAAATTAGCAATGACTTCATACTGTATATTTTGGAGCCAGAAAGAATTGGAGCTGGGGCTGGAGTGGTAGTTCAATAGTTGGAGCGCTTGCCTGACATTCTCAAGGACCTGGGTTCAGACTCCAATACATACACAACTAAGTGTCAGAGAAACAAAAATCAAGAAAAAAAAAATTGATTCTTTCACTCTCTCCCTCTTAAAAAAAAAAAAAAAAAGAATTGGAGCTGATCTCAGTGACTTCTGAGTACCTAGTTTTTGCTGTTCTGGCTCCTTTCAGCCACATGTCCAAAGTTCCAGTCACTTTTTTTTTTCTCTCTTCAATAAATGAACATGATTGTCCCTGAGTTAACTTTAGACTCCTATGAATTCTTGTGTCCTCTTCTTTCTCCAAGGAGGCAGTGCCCTGACAGCAGCTGGTGAGAAGCCAGAATTAGAAGCCCCTTCTCTGTATAACCACCTGCATCCCAGATTTTTCTGATTTCCTTCTTTCCCTCCAGGCCCTTCAACTGCAGATTTAGTGAGTCACACAGGCACTCTGTCTCTTTAACGCAGATTTTTGGTCTGCAAATGACAGTGTGTTTTACACCTACACTTAAGTTGGTAAACAAAATATTATGATGGCCCCAAGTAGACTTTCTCTGTGCCACCTCCCTTTGTTGGTCACATGGGTAAGGGTCAGGAGAAAAGAGCAACAGAAGCTGGCTAAGAGGAGTGGGGGTTGGAAGGACCTTGGCCTCTTTCTGTGCTTATAACTGGATCTGTGACTCATCTTGTGAGTCACTTGGCTCCACCTCCCTCCTCCAGCTGCCCCTCCCAGCACAATTGTGCCTTCAATCCTGGCACAAACCTGCAGCCAGAGCAGGATTCTGAAAATGGAAAAATCTGATACAGTCCCTTGTGTCTCCATCCTTCTTTTCATCCAGTAAACATCTACTGGGTTTGTGTTGGGGGTAGTGAAAGGTAGTCTTCCTATTAATCATCAGTTGCTGCCCCCTTTGCATGCCTGGTTAGGTGCTGATCCACATCACCTAATTTATTTCTTCCTCTGGTTCCCCCACCCATTCCCCTGATATTTTTTCTCTGTATTCTGCTGCTCTCATACCTCAAAGTATTAACAGAAGGTTGCTCTTGAATGAAGAGTGGTGGGGAGAAGGAAATGGATATTAGGATTTTAAAATTATGGTACACAACTCTTCCTATGTTTTGCTTCCTTAACACAACAGAGTTGAGGAAGTATTCTTTCCTGGAGGTTGACGTCCGTGGTATTGGATGCAGAGGTGTGAAGTGGGGTAGTGAAGCTCAGTAGCTTTTAGGACTTCTAGAATTAGGATTCTGGGCCCCTTTCCTAGCATGTGTATACCATTTTGTTCCAGACTGACTCCCTGTCTCACAGTATCTTCACTATTTCCATAGTTGCAGCCAAGACAGGGTATATTTATTAAAGCTGAGGCCAGAAGGGTGTGTGTGCTGCAGGGAGGGGAGAGTTGAATGTCAGTTTGGAAAACTGGGGCCCCCACCTAAGAATTGTTGCCTCTGTACTGAGTCAAAAACAATAAAACAGCAGCTCATTAAACTTATTTTGTATTTTATTTCCTGTCTTTCATGTCAACAGTTTTGCATTGCTAACCCCTAGTCACACTCAACTGCATCTCCTTTACTTGTTTCCTAGTCCTCCCCTACCATCTTTGCTTCTTGGGTTGCAGCAGAGGAGGGGGACTGTGATCGTGTAGCCGAAAAGAGGTTTCCAGCCCCAGGCTTTGAAAGTCCTGAACATGAATCATTCATTGGGAGATCTGGTGTCTGCGCTGAAGGGGTGGAGTCATGTACCTGGGCGGGGTGGGGGTGGGGATTTACTGCCATTTGGTTGTTTGGATGGAGCAGAAAGGGAGAGGTTTGCTTCTCCCCTGTGACTGTGTGCTTCATGGTCAAGGCTAAGTGGTAAGGTTTTTGGCCTCCCAGCCCGCCCCACTACAAGACATGCACACAAGCATACCTATAGTGTGTCTGCATCCTGGACACATCTCAACTTCCTACCTCTCCTCTGTGAGGCTTATATTAGGCTCCTTGGAGGATGAACAAAACCACTTTGACCAGTCCTCTCCCCAGTTCTTGAGCCTCTTCTGACAAAAGCTGAGACCCAATTCCCATATACTTCCCCTTCTCAACCACTTTTGTTAGGTTTGCGAGAGAAGACAGTAAGATGGCTTTGCATTCCTATCCCCATTGTCCCTTTAAAGAAGACAAAAATTGAGCTTCCCAGGAAAATGACCCCTGAAAGTCCAAATCCTTTCAGTTTAGTAATCAGTATTACTACCCCCCCCAACCCCCACAAACATCTCTAATACTCATGATCAGGAAGAGACTAGGAAGAGACTAGATCAGGGGTAAAGGGAACCTGGGCATTTTTCTCTCAGTTTCCTATTTCATCTTTCTCAGGCTCTTCCATTTTCTCTCTACTTTTCCAAAATTGTGTGTATTCTCCTTTAAGGGGCTGGGCAAGTCTCCCGCCCTCTCCAGAATCGACTGAAGTTTCCGAGGAGCCTACTCTGGCAGGGCTGGACATATCTTTGAAAAGACCCCCGAATTGTGCTCCTTGCACCTCAAATGCTCTTTTCTTTCCTGTCCTCCCCACTGCTGCTCTTCCTAATCTCCCTCCTTTCAACTACAAGATTCAGCTTCTCCCTAGAGGGGCTAAGCATCCTTGAGGTTTCCCTCCCTTAACTGCTCCATCCCCGGATGGAGCCAGAGAAATGTGGTGGGGGGGTCGGGGCCAGAGTTTCAACATTGCCCCCCCGAAGGAGGAGCCAGAGATGGGGGTAAGGAGAATGAATTTTTTTGGGGGGTGGCAGTAAGGGTGTGAATGGGGATGCTGTGGAGATATAGAGGGGGAAGCAAAGGATCTGGAGGAGGAGGAGGGTGTGTCTGTCATATCAACTTTGGTTGATGGAGCTTGGTCTGCCTTTTTCTCAGTCTGAAGTTCGTGGTCTCATTATCCATTAACCAGCCGCTCCCTTTACTGACTGCCATCTCCAGTCCTAAGCGCCCCACAGCAGAGCTCAGTTTCCCCTTGAGTCTGGGTGTAGGCCTCCAAAGGCAGCTGATGGGATAATCCCAGACCCCAGGGTTGGGGAGGCCCAGCAATAACCCTACACCCTTCTCAGCTCTCAGGACCAAAGTCTGTCCAAGGAAGCAGGATGCCTGAGCTCAGAAGTTGTCAGCTTGGCAGCTGTCTGGCCTCTAGATGTCTCCCAGGTAATAATCTGATCTTCCAAGGCACCTTCAAATTTCATCCTACCCAACCTTGTTTCATACCCTCACCAAATATACCTTCTTACTCCTTACCTGACTCAAAGTACCTCTGTCTGAGGCTCTCTTTTTCCTCTATTCTGATCTGGTTGAGAGCTTGGACTTTGATACTCCCTGTTTTGTCTTTCTATTGCAGCACTTCAACATTTAGCTATATCCCTAACTCCATCCTGTTTTCTAGACCCTGTTCCTCCATTTCTCATTTACTGTTTAATAACTATTCGAGTGCCTACTATGTGCCAGGCAACATTAAGGATAGTCATAACTAAGCTTTCCTTCTTCCCCTTTAGGGGAACAAATACTAGCATGGGCCCCAGGGCTGAGGAAAGGGCTAGAACCTGAATTGTCTGGAACCCTGATCTGCACCAACTTTAGGGTCATCTTCCAGCCCTGTGGATGGCGGCGGAGTCAGGTGAGACGACTAGGGCAACAGAAAAGACAGAGTTAAACGGGTAGGGAAGTCTAAAGGATTTAGACAATTATGTGATAAGGGGAGACTTCTGAATGTGTGATAGTCAATAGGGATTATTTCTAAGGGAGTTGCTTAAGGGGGAGAGTCACTAAGTTAGGAAACGGAGGGTTATTACAGATGTCTGTTGCATCAGTTTTGTGCTTCCTCTAGGATACTCCCCTGAGCAATGAATATGATTTTGCCCTGATCAACATTGGGCGATTAGAGGCTGGTAAGTTTGTGGGTTTGGTGAAATGAGTGTTGGAACCCCTCATTCTTCCTCTATTCCCAAAAGACAGTCAGGGATAGGGTGAAATGGGCTCTAAGAGTTCCTCCCAGAAGTACCTCCTGGTTACAGTGTTAACTCTTGACTTCAGTGAGTGGCTTGTCCCGAGTTCAGCTCCTCCGTCCAGGGTCCCAGCTTAAATTTATCCCTGAGGAGATTCTGATTCATGGCCAAGACTTCCGGCTGCTCAGAGTTGGTTTTGAAGCTGGAGGACTAGAGCCTCAAGCCTTTCAGGTAAGAAGCCCCTAAAGATCCCTCCTTTCCTTAGAACATTAAAATCCTTTCACTGACGATTCCCAGTCCTTCCCCATCATTCGGGGTTCCTCTCATCATTCCTCCTGCTCCTTTCCTCCAGGAGAGATTAAAATTCTGGGTTAAATGATAGTGTCATGAGAATAAGAGTCCTGACTTTTTAGTCTGGCTCTGGCAGTTACCAGTAGTATGACTGTGGGCATGTTTCCTCCTCTGAAATATGGGAGGGTAGAATGATATTGTTCCTAAGATTCCTCCCAGGATTGATATTCGGGCTCTAGATGTGTTCTCCTGAGCCCCTGTCTCTAAGGGCTGTTTTTGTTGTTCTCTATTGATGGTAAAGACAGTGGAGCAACAACTGGGCTCCATTTCCTTCTTTTTAGTTCTTCAGTCTAAAGACAAAAGGATGGATGTACTTTCCTCCACAGGTAACCATGGCCATTGTTCAAGCCAGAGCTCAAAGCAGTCAAACTCAGCAGTATGAGGGGATAACCCTGACCAAGGCTGGTGAGTGAGGGTACAGTAGGGTAAGGAAAGGATACGAAGCCTGAAAAAGTAGGGGCTGCTCAAAACAAAAGAGCTGAGAAGCTGTCTCTGGTTCCTTTTCTTTCTCCTCTGTGCCTCACTCCTGCTCTAGGCCAGGGTTCTGGCTCCAGAAAACCACCTATTCCTCTCTTGGAGACATTTGAAGACTGGGAGATTGAGCGGAAGAATCAGGGGGCAAAAGGCTGGAGGGTCAGCACTGTCAATGAGAGGTTCGACGTAGCTACCAGGTGATCTCCCAGTCTACTCCAACCCCTGCTGCCTTTCCAATTTTCCCATAGTTCCCTGATCCTCTAAAGCTAAGATCCAGCAAATTCCAGCCTCCTAGGATATCTACATAGCTATCTTTGTTACCTCCTTCTTCTCAAAACCTGAGCTCCCTTGGAATAGTCTCTCCAAAGCAGCTTCCTATATAGTTTCAGCTTTACAGCTGTGACACTACTCTTAATTTCACAGCCTCCCCCGTTACTTCTGGGTCCCTAACCAAATTCTGGACAGTGAAGTCAGGAGAGCATTTGGACACTTTCATCATGGCCGTGGACCGGTCAGTGTGAGGGTTCGGGTAAGGGTCATGGTAGGTCAGGGGACAATGTGGAGGGTGGGATCCTAGTGAGGTCATTGTGGAGGCAAGGGTAGCTTGGGATTAGTTTCTCCCTCAGTGACTCTCTTTCTGACCCATTTAAAGCGTCTGTCCTGGCATCACCCTGGGGGTAGTGATCTTCTCCGCTGTGGAGGATTCTACACAGCCAGTGACCCTAACAAGGAGGATATCAGGTAAGGGGTGGGGGGCTTGAAGAGAAGACTCTTCTCTTCAAGAATGCCTAACTCTTGCATTCAAGGAAGACTCCTTCCCTTAATTTCTGATTTCCTCTCCTCCAGAGCAGTGGAGTCCATGCTCCAGGCTGGGCATTCTGATGTTGTTCTGGTAGATACTATGGATGAGCTACCTAGTCTTGTAGATATCCAACTTGCTCACATGAAGCTGAGGGCCCTCTGTCTACCTGGTAAGAATAACTTTTGGCCCTGCATTCCTAGGTCTGCTGACCCTTACCTGGTTTATTCCTTTCTCTGCTATAGATGTGTAACCATTCAGTCCAGTGATCCTTCATTTCAGTTTAATTTTTTTTTCTTTTAGTACCAGGAATTGAACCCAGGGGTGCACTGAGCCACATCTCCAGCCTGTTTTTTTTCTTCAATTTTTAAATTTTGAGACAGGGTCTTACTAAGTTTCTTAGGCTGGCTTTGAAGTTGCAATCCTTCTGCCTCAGCCTCCCAAGCTGAGGTGTGCATCACCATGCCTCACTTCATTTTAGTTTTCTACCCAACTCCTATCTCCTACAGACTTACTGAATGCCTGCCATCTTGACCCCAACTTTTTTTTTTCCCCCTTCTTCCTTAGCACTAAGGATTGAACCAGGGACAATCTACTACTAAGCTACATTCCTAGATTTTTTTTTTTTCCTGAGACTGGATCTTTCTTTCTTGCTAAATTGTGTTGAAACTTATGATCCTCCTGCCTCAGAGTCCTGAGATGCTGGAATTACAGGCATGTGCCTGGCCCCAGCTTAATTCTTTTTTTTTTTAAAATAATTTTATAAAATCCAAACTTTACCCATCCTAAGTGTTCAGCTCAATGAATTCTTATATTTACAGTGTTATATAACCAGTAAGTTTTTTTTCCCCCCAGTGCTGGGGACTGAACCCTGGTACATGTTAGACAAGCACTCTACTACTGAGCTATATTCCCAGCCCCAGTGACACAATTTTAGAAACCTCATGGTCATTTACAGCTACTTTTCATTCCTAACATCAGTGTTAGGCAGCTACTACTTTATTCTTAACCCATTAGGCTATAGACCTGAATTCTGGGTTCTTTTGACCTTTTTGCCTTTCTGATCCCTCTATTCCTGAATAGACTCATCTGTAGCTGAGGACAAATGGCTCTCAGCCTTGGAAGGAACTCGATGGCTGGACTATGTCAGGTACTCTCCTCCTTCTTCTAGTCATGATTTATAATTCCAACTTCTTCAGCTTCTGTTAACTTCAGACTCCTAAATGTCTTTCCATACTTCATCTCCTTGATTTCCCAAGACTGTTATTGCTACTTCTTGGGAGAATTTTCGAGTCTGCCCCTGTTCCATCCCATGATCCAATATTCCCTTTTCCTGGGTTTATCATTCTTCCTCATCTGTCTCTCTAGGTCTTGTCTTCGAAAGGCCAGTGACATCTCAGTTTTAGTGACATCAAGGGTTCGTTCTGTAGTACTTCAAGGTGAGTGCCTAGGGTCAGCTCACTCCATTCTTTGCCTTTTTCCTATACCCATCTGGATTGGTTCTATTCAGGGAGAAGACCCATAGATTTGTCCCCTTGCAGTGCTAGCACCCTTTTATTCTGTATCTAGGAACTACCCATAAGCTCTAGCCTTCATCCTTCAGTTAGCTGTACACTCATTACAGCTCATTGTTCCTAACACGAGGGTGCTCTTAAGTCTCTCTCTCCCTTTCCTTCCATCAGTGGATGCAGTCTGAGGTTGGTGTTGGAAGGGCACTGTGGAAGCTAGTTTGAGAATTGTGATTCTGCCTCCTACAGGTGAAACTGGGTATTTCTATCTGGGTGGCATATAGGAAGTGAATCATTCAAGGTCTTTGTTTTCTCTTCACTTTTGTGTGCCCTCTCAATCCTGCCTTACCCAAAACTTTCTCCCTCTGTGCCCTTCACTTCTCCATGCTGTTTCCTTATCTCATTCTCTTCTGCCCTAGTTTCTTGGACCCTCTTTTGTCCCTTCTTCCTTTTTATCACCCAGAACGCGGTGATCGTGATCTCAATGGCCTCCTCTCTTCACTCGTCCAGCTGCTTTCAGCTACCGAAGCTCGAACACTGTTTGGCTTCCAGTCACTAGTGCAGCGAGAGTGGGTGGCAGCTGGACACCCCTTCCTGAGCCGGCTTGGGGGAACTGGGGCCAGTGAAGAGGTGAGAACAATTTGGGAGGGGTGGGAGGTTATTACTAAAGTAAAAGGATAAGAAAATTATATAGTATAAATTCACCGGAGGTGAATCAGGTCAAATGAGTCCTGAGATTAGGCAGTTCTGGAAGATCCACAGGTGATGCCTCACAAAACTGATAGTTAGCCATGATATATTTTATGCAGTGAGGTCTGTGGGTGTGGAGGGGAAAGTTAATGCTCACTCTCAGGACTCTTGTTCCAGTTTCATTCTCTGACCTCCTTAGAGTCCTGTTGCCTATATTCCCCATCCCTTTTCATTTTGTCATTCTCCCTCCTTAGGTCCACACAATCCTAACAATTTCTTAATTTCTCTCTTCTCAGGCTCCAGTATTTCTCCTCTTCCTTGATTGTGTCTGGCAGCTCCTCCAGCAATTTCCAGCTGAGTTTGAATTCTCTGAGTTTTTCCTTCTTGCTCTTCATGACAGTGTCCGGGTTCCTGACACCCTTACGTTTCTGAGAAATACTACTTGGGAGCGTGGAAAGCAGAGTAGACAGGTCAGTGATGCCCAGTTTTTACTTGTCTTTTTCCAATGAGAAATCCTTTCTGAAGTTTAGTTTTGATTTATTTTATAAGAAGTGAGTTCTGTGGGTTGAGGGGGAAGTTGAAAGACTTAGGACTAGACTTTTGGTCTGCATTTGATGCCTGAAATACAAGGTGAAAATTTCATGATTTATCTCTAGATTTGGGAGACGTGTAACCATTTTTCTTGCTTCCTTTGTCCAGTTTAATTCCTATACACAAGTTTACACCCCAGGGTGCACCCAGCCCCCATCTGGAAACTCTATTAACCTGCAGCTGTCTGTCTGGGACTGGGATTTACGCTACAGCAATGAACAGATATTACAGTTCCATAATCCTAGCTACGACCCAGAGCACTGCCCAGATACTTGGTTCTCTATACAGCAGCAGGTGAGATGTCTAAATTTCCTACATTCCTTTGATTTCTGCACAGGCTCACGCTACTAGATGAGTTCCTGAGTTCCTCAGGGGAAGCTACTTCACTCTTCTTCTGAAGTTATCACAATCCCTGTCTCCAGGAAGACAGAAGTCTTAGAATAGCAGAGGGCAGGCCACATCCTTTTTGTCTTTATTTCCATGTATGAGTCTTCCTTTCTCATGTCTATAGTTTGCAAGGTTCTCTGAAATCAACTTTAATTGGCCCTGAGGCCTAGTTAAAACCTAAGAAGAGAACAGATGAGTTCTGACGAGGCTTTAAGTTTTAGTTACTAGTGCAATGAATGGGAGACAGCTGGATACCCTTACCTGATCCAGACTGGGGAAATTGGGATTCCCTGGTACCTCAGTTCCCAATTAACTTTTCTTTTCTTTTTAGTCAAATTTCATGGTTCCCGGACCTCCCAGTTCCATGTGGCTCTTCTCTAGAGGGACCCTGACCCCCCTGAATCAGCTCTGTCATTGGCGAGACAGTCCCTCCCTGCTGGCAGTCTCTTCTCGTTGGCTCCCTCGACCTGTAATCTCCTCTGAAAGCCTGGCTGACCAGGAGTGGGGGCTCCCCTCCCACTGGGGAGCTTGTCCATTACCTCCAGGGTTACTGTTGCCTGGATATCTGGGACCTCAGATCAGACTCTGGAGACGTTGTTACCTGAGGGGAAGGCCTGAGGTCCAGGTGAGAAGGAAAGATGACCTGAAAGTGGGAAAAAGGGGCTTCACTGCTAAACCAGATGAAGAGAGCTGGAAAGGCAAGAGGCTGGTGGAGGTGGGCCGGGGAGGGTATTGGGAAGTAAAGTACCATTTCTGTTGGTATCAAACTGGATAAGTTTGGAAGTGTAAGGGTGGGAGAAACTGCTTGTGGCTTAGATTAAGTAGGATTTAGGGCATAGTTGGAAGGGAAGAGCATTAAAGATACCAGAAGGAGTGGGCAGATTATAGAAGCAGAAAGCTATAGAACTGTAATAATATTCTTCTCTGCCCTTCTTTGCCCCCCTCTCCAGCTGGGTCTCTTAGCTCCCACCATCTCTGGCCTTCAGAGTGAGCTATCCCATCTTCAGGAACTGTTAAAAAAATGGACACCAAGACTGTCTCCTGAGGATCACTCCAAGACAAGACATCCAAATACTATACTCTCCCAATCCACTTGAAACTGCTGGCTTTCTCAACAGCAGAGCAGAGGAGGATCTGGGATGAAGGAGGGCTCTGTTTAATCCTTTGGCTTTTCACAATTGGCTTTTTGCCTCAATTTTCACATTCCAGCCCTTAAACAAGCTCACTTAATCGACTTAGAGATGTAGCAGATGGTGGTGCTAGTCTCTAGTGCTTCCTCCTATCTTCTTTGGTTCCTATAGGTATTTTTGTTTCTTGTGACTTTAAGAACTAAGAAACAAAACAATCTAAAATGTGACTTTTTTTTGGAGGGCAATTCCATTCCTTTTGGATAACCAACTGTTAGTTAAATCATAAAACGGAGATGCTGTCTAGCAGTCTCAACACGATGGCCTAGAGACCATCTTGCTGCTGCTTTAATTCCAATTTCTATTTTTCTTTATAATTTTTTTTTTTTTTGGAGGGGAATGAGGTGGATAAGACAGACACCCTCTCTTCCCACTGTATATTTTTGTAGTGGCATTTCTATTTAAGGAGTTCATTAAAGCACAGTATTTCTACAGACTGCTGGCACCGCTTCTTGTGTTTGAATAAAGTATCCTAGGAAGCAATGAGTAGTGGGTGGAACGGGGATTGACTCAAAAGAGAAGAGACTTATCGTATTAATGCCAAGGAAATAAGGGATTTGGGTCAGGTGAGGCTCTACAGAATTCACATACAATTTAGGGAAACGGTTCCTTCCGTGTCTCTCATTTAGACACAGTGGGACATGAGTATATTAAGAGGTTGTTGCTGGGCTGGACTGCGTCCTGAAGGTTGAGACTTAAGGCCTCTTAGCTTCAATCCCAACCACCCCTGTCTTTGGTTACACCCCCTCTTGGAGCCTCGGATTCCCTCCCCTCCCCTATGCAGTAACAATTAGGCGAGCTCAGACCTCACTCCGGCGACGACACTCCTCAATCTCCTTCCCTGAGGGAAAAAGGAAATACTTCCAGCCCACGCTAGGGCTGAGGCCAAATCTGCACGAAGGTTGAGGACCGGGATGGAAAGCTGCCTCTGCGTCGGAAGACAGCGAGTCCTTAGGTTGGGAGTTTTCTCAGCACATCCTTATCTGGGTAGCAAAAGAAGGATCACTTGACCCTAAAATATGTGAAAAATAAAGTTGTGTATTTTTGGCTTTTGAATTTACATTTTACGGAGCAGTAAAATTCTCTGACGGCCCAGCACCGCCTTAAGACAGGCTGAGAGTTTTTTTTTCCGCCCTCATCTCAGCTTAGTCGCTGACGCACTTCCCCTCCCGACACCCGAGAAGCCCCCGCACTTCTAAGATGGCCGCTGCCGCTTCCGGCTCCTCCCCGCGCCACAATCCCACCCGACGTCCGTCTTCGCTCCGGAAGTGGAAGTAGTTACTGAGGTCAGAGGGCGGAGCTGCTGCTTGGAGACGGCGGGAGCTCTTTCGCCATGGCTGCCGGGCCGATCTCCGAACGGAACCAGGGTAAGTGGAACGAATGAATCTGGAATGGGCCTCAGGGAGCTGAGAGTCTCCCGTTTAGGGACAGTAGCATTTCCGCCAGCCCGGGAGATTAGACCTCCCCCAGAGGGCGCGAGACCAGACTCGGTGGGTGTTGGGGGCGGGGTGACCAAATTCAGGCCGAGGCCTGCAAGCGTGAAGCTTTCAGGTCCAGTTCCCTCTGCCTTCCCACGCAGAAATAAGTAAGTAAAATAGCAGGGCTCGGTGGCGCTTTCTGTAATCCCAGCGACTTGGGAGACTGAGGCTGGAGAATCGCGAGTTCGAGGCTAGTTTCATCAACTTAGATCCTCCTTCTAAAAAATAAATAAAGCCACCAAGAAAGACAAAATCTGCAGCAGAACACTACGTTAGACTTTAGAGGATTCTCTAGATTCTAAGAAGAGAGAAACTTAAGGGCTTAACCTTAACTTTTTGTTTTTTTTTTCCCTCTCTCATCTCACTCCCAATTCCCCTGCCTGGATTCCATCTTCATGTTCCCTTCTCCTCTTTTCATGTCATACCTGCACCCCTCCCCTAATCTCTCCATCCCTCCCTCTAGATGCCACTGTGTACGTGGGGGGCCTAGATGAGAAGGTTAGTGAACCACTGCTGTGGGAACTCTTTCTCCAGGCAGGGCCAGTAGTCAACACCCACATGCCAAAGGATAGAGTCACTGGCCAGCACCAAGGTGAGTACATGGCAAGAAGTGAATTATGTATTGAAGGGACAAATGCAAGGGGCTGAATTTATGTATTGGAGGTACAAGTGCTCCTGAAGGGTCCCAGTACTATTCTGAACTATTTTGAAATGAGCAACCTAAAAGGAGCTCATTCCCTTAAGCTTCAGTTCACTGTTCCTGGAACCATTATCAGTGAAAGTGAGGTTATAGCCCTTTTTGACTCTCTCACTTGAATTGTTAATCTTCCCTTCTTTACTTCCTCAGGCTATGGCTTTGTTGAATTTTTGAGCGAGGAAGATGCTGATTATGCCATTAAGATCATGAACATGATCAAACTCTATGGAAAGCCAATACGTGTAAACAAAGCATCAGCACACAACAAAAACCTGGATGTAGGGGCCAACATTTTCATTGGGAACCTGGACCCAGAGATTGATGAGAAGCTGCTTTATGATACTTTCAGCGCTTTTGGGGTCATCTTACAAACACCCAAAATTATGCGGGACCCTGATACAGGCAACTCCAAAGGTTATGCCTTTATTAATTTTGCTTCATTTGATGCTTCGGATGCAGCAATTGAGGCCATGAATGGGCAATACCTCTGTAACCGCCCCATCACTGTATCTTATGCCTTCAAGAAGGACTCTAAGGGTGAGCGTCATGGCTCAGCAGCTGAACGCCTTCTAGCAGCCCAGAATCCACTCTCACAGGCTGACCGTCCTCATCAGCTGTTTGCAGATGCACCCCCTCCACCTTCCGCCCCCAATCCTGTGGTATCATCATTAGGATCTGGGCTTCCTCCACCAGGTAAAAGTTAAAAATATGTTTGTTTTGAAGCTAATTGGTGGGGGCAGGAAGAAGAAAAAAGCTGAGGGTGCTAGCTGGATGTTGAGTGGGTAAGTGATGAGAAGGGAATGGGGAATGAATATAGTGGGTTTCTTCAGCTCCTGAAGAGGTTGTTTTGAATTTTTTAACATTGCTTTTGACTTTGAAACATTGGCAGGAGAGTAAAGAGTTCACCCTCCCCGAAGTAGCCAGATTGGAACAGGCTCTTTAAAGACTATCTTCTCACCACCATTAAGTCTTCCTTCTTTTATTTACGGTATAGGCATGCCTCCTCCTGGCTCCTTCCCACCTCCAGTGCCACCTCCTGGAGCCCTCCCACCTGGGATACCACCAGCTATGCCTCCACCACCTATGCCCCCTGGGGCTGGGGGACATGGCCCTCCATCAGCAGGAACCCCAGGGGCTGGACATCCTGGTCATGGACATTCACATCCTCACCCATTCCCACCAGGTGGGATGCCCCATCCAGGTAGGTGTTCTTTGCTGGAAAAGGGAGAAATGAGTTTGATAGAAGGGCTTTATCACTACTCGTCCTGTTGCCCTTTGTCTCTTAACAATAACTCTGCCAGACCTTTCCTTCTCTTCAAACTTTTGTTAAAAAAAAAAAAATTCAAAAAATACTTTATTATGCATACTTTAATATCTCCCACCCAGTCTCCATTTCTTATTTAAGTTTTTCTGAAGGATAGTTTATAGGTGATGGTTTTTGTTTCCTTGTTTGTTACCTGGTTTAATCTCTCCTCTGCTTGAAACTAACCATGCCTTCTAGTTTAGAATTCTTGTCGGTTTTTACTTCTTTTTTTTTTGAATTAAGCTCCTTTTTCCTTGGCTTGTTGTTAGATTTTTTTGCTTGGTTCTCATTTTCTTTATGTATCTATGGTTTTAATGAGCTAGATATTGATGTTTCTTGGTCCCTTTCTCTAGTCCATGATTATTTTTTTTTTTCCAAAGAGAGAGGGACAGTGAGAGAGAATCAATTTTTTAAATTCAGTTTTTCATGTGTCTATTGTTGCTCCAACACTTTGTTGTGTATGTGGTGCTGGGGTTTGAACTGGCATCCCCTGCATGCCAGGCAAGTGCTGTAAATGCTGAGCCACTGCTCCAGCCCCTAGTCCATGATTATTAATAAGTCAGACCCATAATCCTTCTGCTCTTTTCTATCCTGCCCTTTCAAGCTTATTCTGCCTCTAATATTCATTGTTTTCAGTTACTTATTATTTCACAAATTGGGGAGTTTGGCTATTTGCTGTCACTCCACTCTTCCTACCAAGTCTTGCTCATTATCTCTGGCATCTGTCCCACTGCCATTGCCCTAGTTCAGGATCTTATTTTCTCATTATTACACACTTCATTTATTGTAGTAATCTGTTAGTTTGATTCCAGTGTTTTCTTTGATCTGCTTTCACAAAGTAATTTTTCTAAAATAATTGTTCATACACGCTTGCTTAGAATCTCTTACAGAGTAAAACCCAAACTCATTACTATGGCATTCAGGGCTTTTCATGGTCTAGTCTCTGTCACTCCTGTAACTTCATGTTGCTCCTTTCTGTTAACTGGTGTTTTCTGGAACATAATGTGTTGTTTGACATACCTGTAATTTGCACACAGTGATCTTTCTGCTTGGGGTGGTCTATTCCTACTCTAGTACTCTTAAAGAATTTTTATCCCTTAGAATTAAATCTCTGCAAAGGTAGTATATCTGTTATTTTCCCAATCCTATCAAGGAAGTAATGATTCTATTTATTAAATGCTTTTCATTGCAGATAAAATACCTAAATCATAGAATGAGCAAGTGAAGTAAGGAGTTGATTGAGAAGTTGGATTATACTTTTGGAATGGAATCAATGATTAGGGGCTTTTTTTTTTTTTTTTTTTTTTTTTTTTTTTTTTTTTTTTTTTTTTTTTTTTTTTTTTTTTTTTTTTTTTTTTTTTTTTTTTTTTTTTTTTTTTTTTTTTTTTAAGAGAGGAGAGGGGGAGAGAGAGAGAGAATCAATTTTATTTATTTTTTCATCTGGCCTTTGTTTCCCTGACACTTAGTTGGGTCTGTGGTGCTGAGGTTTGAACCGGGGTCCTCGCACATGCCTGGCAACTGCTCTACTGCTGAGCATTCGCTCCAGCCCCAAGGGGCACTTTTTTTTTTTTTTAATCAACTTTATTTTTGTTTTTCATATGGCTTTCATTGCTCCAACACTTCCTTCTGTGTGTGGTGCTGGGGTACAAACCTGCATCCTCACTCATGCCAAGCAAGTGCCATAACCACTGAGCCACCACTGCAGCCCCAAGGGGCTCTTTTTATAAGCCTTGTTTTCCCTTCTCTTCGTCACTTTCCTTGTCAGTTTTGCTCTCTTCCTTTTTCCATTTTCTTTGCTCTCTTTATCTTCCTTTTGTTTCCTATTTCCTTGTCTTTTTTTTTTTTTTTTTTAAATAGGAATGTCTCAGATGCAGCTGGCCCACCATGGCCCTCATGGCTTAGGACACCCACATGCTGGGCCTCCAGGTTCTGGGGGGCAGCCTCCGCCCCGACCACCACCTGGAATGCCTCATCCTGGACCTCCTCCAATGGGCATGCCCCCCCGAGGACCTCCATTTGGCTCTCCCATGGGTGAGTAGGCTCTAGCCACCTCCTTCATCTGCAAATTTATTGTTATAGACTTTGTCACCTTTGTCCCATGCTTTTTTTTTTTTAATTTTTATATTTCTTTTCCCTGTCACCCTGTCCCTTTCCCCCACAAGTTTCCAACATCAACTATCTCATATTTCTTTCTTTTATTAAATTTTCTTTATTTTCTTGCAGGTCACCCAGGTCCTATGCCTCCACATGGTATGCGTGGGCCTCCTCCACTAATGCCTCCTCATGGATACACTGGCCCTCCACGACCCCCGCCTTATGGCTACCAGCGTGGGCCTCTCCCTCCACCCAGACCCACGCCCCGGCCTCCAGTCCCCCCTCGTGGCCCACTTCGGGGTCCTCTTCCTCAGTAAATTCTCATTCTCCTTCTTCCTCTTATATCTTTCCAATAGTTTTTCAATTCCTTGGACCAATCAGAATTGCTGTAGCTCCGTGGGGCTAGGGCACTAATCCCTCTCAGACCCAACCCCCCAATGTAATTTTTTTCACAGGAGATTTTTCTTTTTTTTTTTAACATTGGTCCTAAGTGTTTTGCAGATGCCCAGAGAAAATAAAACTATACTCCTTGTTTATTCTTTGTAGGTTTTCCTTGGGGAAGTGACTTTTAAAGATAGGGTATTATGAAGAATGGTAAGGTAAAAACGAGGGTATTTACATTTAAAGGGTTATTTTGTAATGTGTTATTTTACTAACGATATTGCTGTGCACTATAGCAGTTGTCTTCTTACATAGAGCTTTTCCTGTGGTTTATAACATGGGACGTTATGTTAAAGTGGGAAAAGAAGTGTTTGGAGGTATACTGGCAAAAATAGGAAGTAACATGCACAAAGCTATTCACTGCACCTAACTACTCATGTCCATTAGTAAGGGAGTGGTTGCTTAAACTGGTAAATGCACAAGAGTACTATGCAGCTATAAAAAGGAATGAGGAAAGGGCAGGGGTGTAGCTGAGTGTAGCATGCATGAGGTCTTGGGTTCAATCTCTTGAACAAAAAATAAGGATTTTCTACGTAGATATCTTTGGATTATATTAAATGAAAAAATATATATCACATATATATGATATATATATGTATATATGTATAATGAACTATCTTATCTAAGGGATAGCACATATGTATATTTGCTTATAGTTAAAAGGAAAAAAACCACCAAATTGATTTGGTGGGAGAGGATAAGGAGAGGAACTTGATTTCTCTGAATACACTGTTAATATAGCTTTCATTTGGAATCATATAAATGTCTTACATAATTGTAAAAGTTAAAATTAGTAAATTGGGTCAAAGTAAATGTTCGTTTTCAGTGAATGTTCAGCTTTTCCTGTTCGTACTGCCAGACAGATAAGGAGTTTGTATCTTATTCCTATTTTTTCTTTTTGTTTAAACAATCAATTTATTTCTCCTCTTTTCCAATTTTCTTTCATATTTTCAGTCATTCTAAACCTGGTTTCCATCAAACTCAAATTTAAATCTGTGCTCAAAGACTTCAGCAATGAGACCTAACCCAGTAGCCATTTTATTTCTGTTCTTTGCCACATTTAATCTTATATCACCTGCTTCTTGAAGCTCCCTCTGGTTTATTTCTTTATTTATTTATTTTTAAAGAGAGAGGGACAGTGAGAGAGACAGAGAAAGAGAGAAACAACTTTATTTAGTTTTTCACATGGCCTTAGTTGCTCCAACACTCAGTTGTGTACGTGGTGTCGGGGTTTGAACCTGGGTCCTTGTGCTTGCCAGACAAGCGCCGAAACCGCCGAGCCACTGCTCCAGCCCCTCCCTCTGGTTTATTTAACTATGAACTTTCCTAAACTCTAGGCAAGAAAAGGTGAGCCTGACTCCATCATGCTTATTCATTTAACATTTTATGGTACCTACAAAGGCTCTGTGCTGGTGGCAGCTGATGATTCAAGGATAAGCAAGACAGTTCTTGCTGTCAAAACCCATAACAGAAAACATTGTTATTGAAACAATATTTTGAGAGCATGAGGAAAGGCATCTAACCTGGCATGAAGGTTCAAGAAAAATTCCTGGGGGGAAAAAGTATCTAAATTTAATCTTAAAGGAAAGGTAGAAGTTTCCCAGACAAAGATAAAGAAGCTTGTTCTGGTAGACAGGATGTTTCAAAGCAGAAACAGATTGATCTGTAGCATAGTATATCATGCACTAAAGCAGATTGGTGTTAGAGGTAGGCTGGGGTCAGAACCAGTTGAACTCCTTTTTAAAATCAGTTATGGTACGGAACAACTTGAAACAGCATTGAGGTAAAAACGAGGAGGCTGCTTCAGCTGGCCGCTACTATACTGGCTTGGGATTTTTTTTTTTTTTTTAAACTGGAGATTAAACCCAGGCATGTTCTACCATTGAGCTACAACCCCAGCCCTTTGAAATGGTTTTTTTTTTTTTTTTTTAAATGGTCTCACCAAAGTGCTGAGGCTGGTGGTCTGGAATTTAGATCTTGCTTCAGCCCCTGGAGCTGTTGGGATTACAGGTGTGCACTTCCATGCCCAGCTAGTTTAGGAATTCTAGCTGCTCCACTTTGATATGCTTACTTGATATCCATATGGTGATATTGAACAGGCAAATGGAAATTATGAGTTTGGGCTTGATGGAAAAGTCTCAACTGTGGGAATTATCAGCATAGAGAAAGTATTAAAGTTACGTGGCTGCCTGAGGTGAGATGGGGAGAATAAATAGAAAGCTGGAAGGGCCTAGGACTGAACTCCTAGGAACTGTAAGGTTAATGAAACAACCCAGCTAAGGGGACTAAGTGGCTGGTGAGGTACATGAGACTGTGATAACTGGGAAAAGTGATTGTCTCACCTCACAATTAAAAAAAAAAAACCTGTTTTTCTTCTAAGAGTATAATATTTCTATTTTAACAAGTAATTGATTAGTGCAGAGAATGCAAAGCCACCCTAAAGAGAAGAAATGGCTTCCTGCCAGCAGGATTTGCCTTTTCACCTAATTGGAAATATTAACATTTAAATAACGTATCTACCTGAAGAAGGATCAGCAGTGGAAGCTTAGTAAAGGGAGAGTCACTGAAGCTGTTCCAAGCACTATCCTAGAAAGAGTGCTTCAGCCACCAGATTTCAAGTCATCTAGGAGCACTGGCAAGACTGCCTGTAGTATGCTGGTGGGGGTGGTGAGGCAGTGGTAAGAGAATTATTGCCAAGAAGAGTTTTCTGGACCCATTGGCATGACTTCTTATTGGGGATGGCCACATGCCATTAAAGGTACATGTCCTCCAGGGTGTTGTGCATTTTTTTACACATCAACCTTATGATTCTAATTTGGTTTCAGGGAGAGAACATTGAATATGTGCACACAAATTTTCAATCTGAGTAACAGTTAAAATTTTATGGAAAATTAATATGTATTATGACTTTGTATTTCAACAGATTGTAAACTTTTTTTTTTAAAGAATCAAGTTTATTTTTCGTGAGTCCTTCATTGCTCTAACACTTCGTTGTGTATGTGGTGCTAAGGTTTAAACCTAGGTCCTCGTGCATGCCAGGCAAGCACCATAACAGCTGAGTCACTGCTCCAGCCCGACAAATTGTGAACTTTGTTGGCATAAACAAATGTTTCTAAAACCCAGCTTTGGAGCCTGCAAAGCATCCCTATCAGTGTTTAATTCAATATCTCAAATGTTACCGGTGAGATTTCTCTAGCCATGGGCTGCCAATCTTCTCTATGGAATATATCCCAGCATTCTGAAACTGCCACATTTAATAAAGCAGAATTATACACTATTAAATTTGAAAAGAACCTGATTGAACAGCTGGTCCAAGACATCCCATTTTCCAGACTAGAAACTTGATTCACAGAGGCACGGGACTTGGCCAGGAGCCAACAAAACAGCCTGTTAGGAGAACAAATCTAGATCAGAGTCCTTTGTCAGTGTTCTGTACCCTAAGGTGTTACCTGGAACAGACACATTGAGGATGTGCATCCTTAAACCACCAGATATCCTGTCACCCCTGGAGCAGGGATGGTCATCAAGTGTCACCAAGTGGTATGTCTTGGGTCTCAGTCCAGGTTATTCATGCAGTTGCAATGGAAAAATGAAAGAACTGAAAACAACTCAGTCCTGGAAGTGAACTTTGTGTGTGTGTGTGTACAGGTGTATGTGCACATGTGTGCACGTTGTGTGTGTGTAAGGTGAGTAAAAGAAAGCAGGGAAGGGAATTGTGAAGATTCCTTGTTGAATTATTGGAGCATAAGAATGGAAGAGGAAATGTCCAGTTGGTCAGATGTGTGAAAAAACCCTCACCTGCAGAGTTCACCTCAGTTTCTCTGGTGTTCACCTTTGCTACCACCAACTCAATGGAGGTTGAGAGGATGAGGCGTCCGCATTGTAGGTAAATAATCTGGACTTTCTAGAGGAAAGAGATGGTGGGGATCCAGGAGCCTCTGCCTCTGGCAGTTCAGGATAGAAGCCACACCTTGTTAACTGTACTTCAAAAACCAAAAAAATAGCCAGGTAGAGGTGGAGACTGAGGACTCTGGATTTGGGACAGGGTTGCAGGGAAGGAGTTTGCCTGGCTGCGGTGAAGAAGGAGGAGGAATTGTGAGGGCAGCAAGAGCCCCTGGAACTCCTGGGTTCTGCCTTCCTGGGCCTGGGATGCTAAGGAAGGGGCTGCCTCGTTCGCCGCCTCCCTTTCTGTCTTCCCGCTTGTCTTCCTAACATCGCTATTTCTGTCTTTCCATATTTTCTCTACCTTGTACTAGGAAGGGACTGGGAAGGGCTGTGTCATTTCCAGCTGTCCTTGTAACAACCCCCTCCAGACCTTTCATCATTTTTCCACGGTCCCTGAGTCCCCTCCCCATACTCCCCCCCCAACAATGGTCTCTCCCGACGCTGGGGGGGGGGCGGAGGCGGGGCTGGAGCTGGGGGGGGGGGTTGCTGAGGTCTGCAGTGCCGCTTCCCAGGGTACCAAGATCAGTCGCCGCTGCTGCCTCAGCCCCGCGCCGGACCCCCGCCCTCACCCCGGACTCCCTTTCCCGGGAACCCAGCCCAGGTGAGGCCCTTCTCTCCACATCTCACCTCCATCCCGCCCCTGGCAGAAGCATCCTTGCTTTGCAGCCATTTTATCCTCCGATGCTTTGCTTCTGGGGAGGGTGAGGGACCCCCGCTCTAGGGATGAGGGGGTTTGGGATCGGTAGTGATTTGGAATGGACATTTATTTCAGTTGTGTTATTCAATACATATACATATATATATATATATATATATATAGAGAGAGAGAGAGAGAGAGAGAGAGAGAGGGGCAGGCATGGAGAGGAGAGAGGTGTTTTTCCTCTATCTTAATCAACTCCCCACTACCCTCTCTTTGGAGATTAAACTGGTGTGTGGTTGTTAGGAATGATGGGATTCCCTCAAATTGCAATCCCTTCCTCACTTTAATGTACCCCCATACTCTGCTCCCCAGGATGAATGATAAATGACCTTGGCTGGGGCTAGAGAATGGATGCTGCCTCAGTCTGTTAGCCTGGACTTGGATGGGGGGGCACAGTGGAGGAAGGGCAGGTGAAGGGTGGAGGGAAGGGGAATGAAGGATGGAAACACTGGGGAGACAGAGATGGTAGAGGACCAGGTGTTGGGGGCCCCCATTAGAGGGGGCTGGAAGCTACTTCTGGTGTGGGAGGGGTGCTGAGTGATGATGGGCACTTGTCTAGCAGCACCACCAAGGGTGGGGAGACACTGGGAAGAGGTGGTTAGTCAGTTCTAGGGGTTCCTTAGAGCTGGGATGGGTCGCCAAAAATGCTGGTAGAGCAGCCTCTAAGCCTGTGAGTATGGAGGTGTCACCCTGTGCCCCTGCCTGTCTGCCTCTCTGTGTATGTACCTCCGTGTGCATTCTCAGCTGACACCTTCATTATTTACCCCCTTAGAATTGTGGATGCTTCCATTTTCCTAACTCAGGGGTAGGATGTGGAAAGGGAGGCACAGCCTTGGTCCTGGGGTGCCGGCTGAGACTCTGTCACCTAGCTGTAATAGAGAGGGGGGTTCTGGTATTTATCACATCCTACCCCTAGCCCCATCCCCAGATGTTTTGATAAGTGGCTACTTCTTAATGACCTTGTCACCTGGACTTGGGTAGCCCCCCAAGACATGAGACATGAGTGGCCCCCCAAGTCAGGAACATTGATGTATGTGTTGTTCTGGAAGGAAGCATTTGCTCAGGAGATCCCCCATCCGCCCTCTACATACTGTGCAGAAAATCTGGGCTCATTTTTCTGGTCAGATGAAGCCAGTCCGTCTTAAAGGGATGGGTAAACATGCATCTTGTCATTAACCTCCAACCTGTCCAAGTGTTATCTCTCTTCCACAGGCTTAGCCACTCTGTGCTGCTTTTGGGGCTAAAAATAGCACTACTTCCTCACCAGCTCAAAGAATTTGTCTTCTTTTTCTCCCTCCTGGGCTTGTTGGCCCTAGGGGAGCTGGCTCTTGAGCCATCGAATCCTGCTGTGGCTGTGGGAGTTTTCTCTACCCCACATGTACCTCTCAGGGGTAAACAGTGTCAGCAAACGTAGGGTTTGGCTCCTGGTGGGTCTCCATCTGCTTCCTTCAGGGTTTGGGGGGAGATCCTGGTTGGGAAAGAAAGGAGAGGAATGCAAATTTCCTACACTGAGGGGATTCTACAGTTCCCTTTCTTTCATGGAGGATGGTTGGGCCTTCAACCACGAAGAAAAGAAGGTGACATAGGGGTCACTGCTTCTGGTCACTGTGGTCCACTGCTTAAATCTGTCCTGAGGGCGTAAGGCCGTGATTGCCAGTGCTTCTTTCTGAATCACACAGCATTCCTTACTCTCTTGTACTAGGACTAGATTGTGTGTTTGTGTGTGTGTGTGTTTGTCACGTTTAAAGAAGGTCCTAGATGGGTGGGAGAAAAAGGAGGCAGGATATTTTTATGAGGATGATCTCTGATCTGATTCTAGGCCTGTATCATCTGTTTCTGTTGCAGAAGGGGTTGTCCTATGCCTCCTTTGGAAGATCTTGTTTTTTGGGGGGGAGGCCCAAGGCCCCCTTCATTCTCCACTAACCACCTACGTAATGCGGTATTTGTGGAGTCCTTTTTTCTTGACTCCTGGTGAAGAAGCAGAAAGGATTAAAGGGGATTAAGAAGGAAGGCCCTGGAGGAATGAGTTACAACTATAGAACTTAGACTTCCATGGTTGAAACACTTGAGTTTGACCAGTCATTTCCATTCCCACCGCCACCAGTGAAAGGGGTACCATGTATGACATTCTGAAGGAAGGTGACAGTTTTCAGTCACCCTCTCTTTCTTAGCTTTTGATCTTCCCTCTTGTCCATTCCACTCAGGTTCCAAGACTCCCATGTTTGGGTCTTCCCTTGTTTGTCTGAAGGGAGATAATGCAGCCCCAGATGTTGGAGGGTTCTTTGGAGGATACTGGGCAACAGTTTCTAACCCCCTTCTTGTCTGTTGCTGCTTCGTACTTCTTTTGCACTTACCAATATATTAGGGAGGAAGGGGACTAAAATTAATACCTACTGTGAGATTAAATTTTTATATTGTCTCTGAAAAATTAGAGAGCCTCCCAGTTTAATTATGATCAATATAAATATAAGGACACTAAGGCTTAGGGAGGTTAAGTAACCTGCTGAAGAGCAGTTAACAAGTAGCAGCATTTGAGATTTCAACTTAGGTGACCCACCTGTCGTGCACTTTGCCCTGAACTAGCATTCCCCTTGATCATGTCCCTTTCTGCTGCTCACCCGGAAGAGCATCCAGACATGGCTTTTGTTTTGGAATCTTGTGAAGAAGTATTATATGCGTTGTCATTTAATACTTGCTTTCCTGTTTTAAGATAAGAGGAAACTGAGGCTTGACTGTTCAGAAACATGCCTGAACTCACTTAGCTAGTAAACACTGAAACAGAAAGTCAACTCCATGTCAGTCTGACTCTGGAGGCTGAGCTTTTTTACCTATTAAGCCATGGGGGAAAATTCTCCTCAGAGGCCTAGGAACTGGAATCTGAGGGAAGAACTGTGGAAGCCCCATGTTTAGATGCCTTTAGTGGGAGGAAGGCAATAGGTTGGAGTGTTTGACTCCCTACGGTACATCCTCGCCAAGCTCTGCCCTCAACAAGATCCCCAGACCAGGCTAGCGGGGAATTCTGGTTTCTCCTATTTCCTGTTTTTTTCTTTGAGGGTTGGGGATAAAGCAAGAGGTCTGAATTTGATGCAAGGCATGGGTATAGAAGGGCTCAGGATAGGTGACTGTGATTGGAGCAAATCCCATGGGCCTGGCTTCCAAGGTCAAAGTAAGGGGACTTATATTTGAGTGACTTACAGATAATCACCCCTCTTTATTGAGTGGTGGCCTGAAGAAGAGACCATCTCTGCACCACATGGTTCAGGTGGGGCTCTGGGTTCAGAGGGGCACTGTATTGGCCTTCTTCACCATCCTAGGACTCACAACCTCCTCTTTATCTCTTACTTTTTCTAGGTCTCCAGAGGTTCCTGGAAGAGAAGTAGGCGGTCCTTCCTGAGTTATCCTGGCTCTCCAGCTGGCTCCCTGTCCCCTTCCCCACCTCCCACTCCCCCTCTCCCTTCCCCTCTCACCCTCCTAAACTGAGTGTAGATCATAGTTTTTGTTTTTCCTTCCTAGACACTCACTGGCTAGCTCCTATTTCCTTTTATTCTGAGCCCAAAGATACTGGAACATACTTCATCTAAGTAAAAGGCAGGGGGAGGGGGTCTTCTTGACTCCACAAATCCTTGAGCTGAAAAAGAAGCAGAGAGAGCGGCAGATCTGGTGAAGGTCCCCAAAGCCCCATCATGGAAGAAGGCTTCCGAGACCGGGCAGCTTTCATCCGTGGGGCCAAAGACATTGCCAAGGAAGTTAAGAAGCATGCGGCCAAGAAGGTGGTGAAGGGCCTGGACAGAGTCCAGGATGAATATTCCCGAAGATCCTATTCCCGCTTCGAGGAAGAGGAAGATGATGATGACTTTCCTGCCCCTGCCGATGGCTATTACCGTGGAGAAGGGGCCCAGGATGAAGAGGAAGGTGGTGCATCTAGTGATGCCACTGAGGGCCACGACGAGGATGATGAAATCTACGAGGGGGAATATCAGGGCATCCCCCGGGCAGAGTCTGGGGGCAAAGGCGAGAGGATGGCAGATGGGGCACCTCTGGCTGGAGTGAGAGGGGGCTTGGGTGATGGGGAGGGCCCTCCTGGGGGCCGGGGGGAAGCACAGCGGCGGAAAGAACGGGAAGAACTGGCTCAGCAATATGAAGCCATCCTACGGGAGTGTGGCCATGGCCGCTTCCAGTGGACACTCTACTTTGTGCTTGGTCTGGCGCTGATGGCTGATGGTGTCGAGACCTTTGTGGTGGGCTTTGTGCTGCCCAGTGCTGAGAAAGATATGTGCCTGTCTGACTCCAACAAGGGCATGCTGGGTAAGAGACATCAGGACACTGCAACCCTATCCTTCTCCCAAATCTGGAGACACCCTTGCTCCTGGGAACAGCTCCTGTTCTTCCCACTGGCTCCCTAGAACCCCTCCTTCCAAGGTGTACCCAGTGGGCCCAAGGTTCCTCTTTCTACCCACTGTCCTCTCACACACATCCTCTTACTTGGGATTGGGACAGTAAAGTAGTATTGAAAGAGGGGCTTGGGGGAGGCAGCCAGACTAGGGCTTGTGCCAGTGGGTGGTGGTCTTTTTAATAGTTCTGTAGGAGGTGTTTATGGTAGGGTGGGTAACTGTTTAATGCTTTCTTCATATCCTTTCCATTTGTTATCCTGTTCCCTTTTCCTGATTGGGGAACAAGAAGTCAATATTCAAACTCCCTGGTATAAGTGGGGAGGATCAGGTTGGGGTGGTGGAGGTAGGGGCTCCTACATCTCTCACTTAGACTTGGGAACATCCAGGGGCCAAGGAGTAGTCTCTGATGCGCTGATGAGGGAAACCCCTAGACTGAGTGAGAAAGGATCTAGGTCTTGCTCTGCCTTGGACATTCTCTTCTCCCTGGGGTTTGGTTTGGGTATGGTTAAAACACCACGTTTGAAATAGATGACTTTTTAAAAAAATTTTTTATTAGCGCATTATAGTTTTACATAATGTTGGGATTAGTTGTCACATATTCCTAGATCCACACAATTCAGCAGTACAATTTGTTCAATATTCCCCCCCCCCAAATAGATGACTTTTTAAGATCAATAACAACTCTGATTTTTATGAAGGAAGCAGTAATCTAGGAAATTTTAGGACCAGAAGTATTGGGACTGGAAGGAATGAAGAATGGCTTTTGTGAGTGGGATTTCCTGGGAAGATTAAAGGGATTAGAGCCCCTTTCCCAAGAAACAAAAAGAGACCTCCTGAAGCTTTAGGGGCATCAAACAGGGAAGGTAGAGAGAACCATCTCTAGAAGGATCTGGGGATATAGGCAGATCCATTCCTTTTTCTAGGTGAGCCTGGGAGGAGGAGGATGTCTGTGAGAGAGAGAGAGCATTCCTGCCTTTGACCTTCCGTCTTTGCTACACAATTCATCTTCTCTCACATGACTCTTATCTCTGGGTAGATTTAGCTCCTAGAATTCTTTAGATCCTTGATGTGTTCTGCGGCAGTTTCAGCTCCTGTAATGCTCAGCTAATGGAATGGAGGTGCGGCTGCCTGCTTTCACACGCTTTCTGCCTGCTTTCCTTCCTCTTCCAGGCCTCATCGTCTACCTGGGCATGATGGTAGGAGCCTTCCTCTGGGGAGGTCTGGCTGATCGACTGGGTCGGAGACAGTGTCTGCTCATCTCGCTCTCAGTCAACAGCGTTTTCGCCTTCTTCTCATCTTTCGTCCAGGGTTATGGCACTTTCCTCTTTTGCCGCCTCCTTTCTGGGGTTGGGTGAGTGTCACTTCCTGAGTCCCTTGATGACAGGACTGCACTTTGGTCACTCTAATAACGTTAGGGCCCAGTACAGTGCCAGGCACATCAGATGCATCTTCAATACATGTGACTTGAATGAATTCCTTTCTGCCCTATCTTCAGGCTGGCTGCCCTATCTGTGATCTGTCTGCGGCCCTCCAGCATGCCATCCCATGTCTGGTGCCCTCCTGAGTCCACTCCACTTCCAGTTTGATTTCTGGGCCTCCGTTTCAACCCTGGGCTCCTGTGAACCCTAGAGTTCACCCCTCCCAGTGTCTACATCTTTCCTGCATTTAACAACAAGCCTTTGCTGTCATCCACATTTGCCCTACCTGTACCTACATCTCCCCAAGCACCAGTAGACCTCACTCTCCTGTTGCCAGGACCTTTGCCAGCTCACTCCCATAAACCTGCCCTCAGACTCCTCACGGTCCATTTTTCCACCCCTCTGGGGATTTTCCCATTTCTGCAGTTACCTTCCCTCCCTCCCAACTCTGTAGTCACCATCAAAATTTAATGTTTGTTCCCTCCCTTACTCTGAGACCTACCTTCCTGTTTCCCAGTATCCCACTGAAGTGTGCTTGATGGCTGGTGGTGAGAGGAGATTGTGGGGCCTTATGTGTGCTACGGAATCTCTTAAAAATGCCTGGAGTGAGCTGGGCATAGAAATGCACACCTGTAATCCCAGCAGCTCGGGCGGCTGAGGCAGGAAGATCACAAGTTCAAAACCAGCCTCAGCAATTTGGTGAGACCCTGTCTCAAAAGAAAATAATAAAATTAAATTTAAAAAGGCTGGGGATGTAGCTCAGTAGTAAGGTGCCTGTGGGTTCAATTCCTGGTATCAAAACAAAACAAAATGAACAACAACAACAAAAATAAAAATATGAAAGAAAAAAAGAGAAGGAGCTTGGGGATCCAGAGCACTGGGAAGAGAATCTGGAATATGGCCACTTTCTAATGCTAAATTCTCAAAATGCTCTCCAGGATTGGAGGGTCCATCCCCATTGTCTTCTCCTATTTTTCCGAGTTTCTGGCCCAGGAGAAACGTGGGGAGCATTTGAGCTGGCTCTGCATGTTTTGGATGATTGGTGGAGTGTACGCGGCTGCCATGGCCTGGGCCATCATTCCCCACTACGGTGAGCAGCCCCCCAGACTCTCCCACCTCCGTCCTCTCCTGTGCTTTCTGCGATGGGAGTCCCTGGCCTCTGGCCTCCCTGCTGACACCATGACTCTGTCTCTGCCAGGCTGGAGTTTTCAGATGGGTTCTGCTTACCAGTTCCACAGCTGGAGGGTCTTTGTCCTCGTCTGCGCCTTTCCTTCTGTGTTTGCCATTGGGGCTCTGACCACGCAGCCTGAGAGCCCTCGCTTCTTTCTGGAGGTGAATGAGGCTGTGCTGGGTGTGAGGTGTGGGTAGGAAGGGTAGTGGAGGCCCCTGTGTTTAAATACTCAGTGTGGTTTGGTGTGATCCTGTGTGGCTCTCTTCCTTCCTCAAGGATCCCTACTCAGGGCGACTTTATCTTACTTCCTTTCCTTTGGAATGTATCTCCAGAAGGGTTCTGTGGATGGAGAAACCAGGGAATCTCTTTCAACCATAAGTGGCTTAAGATTTTGCAGGCAGGGGCTTCGGCCCTGGCTCTGGCTTTATAGCTCAGGTTCCTGCCCTTTGCTTCTCCCTCCAACCGTATCTGGGCCTTGCAGGCTTAGGTTGCGGCTCCTTTCCCAACTACATACTTGCCCATGGTTTCCCTTGCCTTCAGTTTTCTCTTTCCATTACACCAGGGAATCCCTAGGGTCCATGCTTGCGTTTGTCCCCTGGAAACCCCATCCCCACCCTTGCCCAAGGCTGATTATGTTTTGCTATACTGCAGCTTGCTGGGATGCATGTCCTTGGGTCAGGAGCCTGTTTGTGCCCTGGGACTCCAGAAGCTAGTTTGGAGGGAGGGGTTCCGTAACCCTGGGCCAGTGGGGGCTGACCTGGATGTTGGCATTGTTTGTGGCTCTAGAATGGGAAGCATGACGAAGCCTGGATGGTGCTGAAGCAGGTTCATGACACCAACATGCGAGCCAAGGGGCATCCCGAGCGAGTGTTCTCAGTAAGCCACTGCCCTCCCACTCCAACCCCCATGGCTTTGCAGCCGCAGCTCCCACTTGGCCCTTTTCTGTCCAGTTTCCTAGACATCTCTGACCACATTCTATCTCAGTGACATCCTCAGGGTGGCATAGCCACTGTCTCCCATTTTGCTACTGCAGGGAAATTGAGGCACTTGGAGGGGGTTGGGAAAGACAGCATAACTGTTCATCCTTTTTCTTGACCCCAGGTAACCCACATTAAGACCATTCATCAGGAGGATGAATTGATTGAGATTCAGTCGGACACAGGGACCTGGTACCAGCGCTGGGGGGTCCGGGCCTTGAGCCTGGGGGGGCAGGTAATGGGGGATGGGATGGTGGAGAGAGAGAAGGCAGCAAGGGAGGTGGAGAGGAAGGCAGGGCTTGAGCCTGTGTGAGGGGGTGAGGGTGAACTGAATGGAGGTGGTAGGGCAGAAAAATGGGGGTCCATAGCCATCTTCTACTTTTGATCTGTCCCTTGTAGGTATGGGGGAATTTCCTCTCCTGTTTTGGTCCAGAATATCGACGTATCACTCTGATGATGATGGGCGTATGGTTCACCATGTCATTCAGGTGAGGGGTGGGTGAGGTGTGTGGTATGTGGTATGTGGTATGTGGTGCTTTTTGTGATGTATGGACTGGGAGAGAGGTGGAGAAAATGGAAAGGAAGGGGACTAATAATGAGAGAAGGTATTGTTCTCATTCCCCTAATGCTCCATCCAATTTCTCTACTCCATTCATTCATTATTCATTCAGCAAACTTATATTTTATAGGCTGACCAGTATTAAGTTTCTGTTCTGTGTAGGTACTGTGCTGGAATGAAGTAGTTGTGTCCCAGTCCTCATGGAGTTTACATTTTGGTCAGAGCTAGATAAAGCAGTGTGATGGTGGCATTGGGGGAAGGGCAAAGTGCTATGGGAACACTTGGGACTTGGGGGAATGGGAATCTATATCTTAAAGGATGAGGTGGTTGTTTGACAGGCTGAGGGGTGGGGTTCAGGGAAAGCATTTTTTGGCAGAGGGAAGAGCAAATGCCTGGGGAAGGTAGGTTAGAAAGTATGGTGGATCACATAGGAGACCATAGAGTCCCCAGAATCCCAGCAATTGGGAAGGCAGGAGTGTGAGTCAAGTGTGAGCTGAAGGTAAACAAGGTCCTGCTATAGGCCATCTCTGTTTCTCCTTCACTCTGGACTGCCTGGTTCTAATGTCTAACCTGCCCCGATTCCACCACCCTTGACTCTTCAGCTACTATGGCCTGACTGTCTGGTTTCCTGACATGATCCGCCATCTTCAGGCGGTGGACTACGCGGCCCGCACCAAAGTGTTTCCCGGGGAGCGTGTGGAGCACGTGACTTTTAACTTCACGCTGGAGAATCAGATCCACCGAGGGGGGCAGTACTTCAATGACAAGTATGTGGGGACCTTCAACTTCACTCCTTCCCTACCCTCTTGCCTCTGATGAATCTGGGCGTTCAAGACAAGGTGGTCTGGGGCTCAGTGTGAGCTTCCCCATTACCTCACCACGGGTGTGAGTTTTGGAGAAGGCAGGGAAATGTCACACTCCTGTGTTACAGGTTCATCGGGCTGCGTCTGAAGTCAGTGTCCTTTGAGGATTCCCTGTTTGAAGAGTGTTATTTTGAGGATGTCACATCCAGCAACACGTTCTTCCGCAACTGCACCTTCATCAGCACCGTATTCTATAACACTGGTAAGGTGGGGAGGCTGGTGGGGGTCAGACCTTGACAAGTGGGGAAGGAACCTTCTC
This sequence comes from Aplodontia rufa, assembly GCA_004027875.1. Classification (NCBI taxonomy): domain Eukaryota; kingdom Metazoa; phylum Chordata; class Mammalia; order Rodentia; family Aplodontiidae; genus Aplodontia; species Aplodontia rufa. Next base: position 64,014 of record PVKS010003100.1, read on the forward strand.
ATTCGTGGTTTTCAATCTGAGAGCCCTTAGGAGCCCTGGGGGGAACTTGGCTTGGGAGCTTCATGGCTACTACCAATAACTTGGAAAATTCAATGGACACTCTGTATTTTCCTGTGAGAAAATATCTGACAAAAACATCAAGTTCCTTTGCCTTTGGCTGGAATTATAATAATTCAGTGTAGTAATATGGATTTTTTTCAGTAATGGGAATTGAACCCAGGGGCACTTTACCACTGAGCCACATCTTCAGTCCTTTTTATTTATTTATTTATTTTAATTTTGAGACAGGGTCTCACTAAGTTGCTCAGGGTCTTGCTAAGTTGCTGAGGCTGACCTCGTATTTATAATCCTTCTGCCTCAGCCTCCTCAGTTGCTGGGATTACAGGCATGTTCTGCCATACCCTACCAACATAGTAATATTAATACACTTTTTAAAAAAAAATTAATAAATTCCAATTTATTAAGAGACAAATTGCTTTTTGCATTTTTTTTTAAAGAGAGAAGGACAGTGAGAGAGAGACAGAGAGGATCAATTTTTATTGAGTTTTTCACATGGCTTTTGTTGCTCTGACACTTAGTTGTGTAGGTGGTGTTGGGGTTTGAACCCATGTACTTGAGCATGCCAGGCAAGCCTCGCAACTGCGGAGCCACTGCTCCAGCCCCTATTAATGCACTTTTGAAGAAGACAAAAATAGTTCAAAACAGAATCCTCAGGAAATAGAAAACCAAAAAATGGCTATTTGATGGGGGAATGTTTGGGAATCATTACATTCATCTATCTCTTTAACAGTGATTCTCAAATTGTATGTAGGTGAAATGCTCTTTGTGAGCTATACTGACATTTCACACCTCTTCATGGAGTACTAGGTGATCTTTCCCCACCTTGAAGAATGAAAATAGTGGATAGGATTTATTATTTTGATTACTTTTTTCAGAAAGAAATTTCTAGAGCCATGTCATTGCTACTGCTTGTAGTCAGCTCAGATGGACAGAAAGAATAAACAAGAAGCAGACTATTAGCAGGCAACCTTGGAAACAGTCACTGTTTGATTATGGTCATTTTCTGCTGTAATGATTCCTAGTTCCCATGGTGATATTTTTCAATGTTTTGCAATGAGTGCCTGGAATGATTTTGAGAGCCACCCCCTTTGCTAACCCCCACAAATGCAGAGCCTTCTGCCATAAGCAGTAGCTACTTCTCTCTCACATTTGCTACCACTGCCTGCATTGTCTTGGCCTTCATCTCCAGATCTGTTTGAGTATAAGTTTGTGAACAGTCGTCTGGTAAACAGCACATTCCTGCACAACAAGGAGGGCTGCCCACTAGATGTGACAGGGACAGGCGAAGGTGCCTACATGGTGTACTTTGTCAGCTTCTTGGGGACACTGGCTGTACTTCCTGGGAACATCGTGTCTGCCCTGCTCATGGACAAGATTGGCAGGCTCAGAATGCTAGGTAATGGGGAGAGGCTGGGTGGTGGCATGTGGGAACTGGCTGGGGAGGAAGGGGCAGGGGGAGGTGTCACGAGGCTTCTCACTTTGTTCTGTGAAGAGACTGGCCAGAGAATTCTCTTTAGGGGGTGCTTCAGGAATGGGGGTGGGCCTGGCATAGAAGCTTCTCTAGGGAATAAAAGAGAGAGGCAGAGTTGTAAGCAGGTGGGGCACACACAGGCCTTGAGATTATGGGCTTGAATCTCAGCTTCACAACCCACCGAGGCAAGTTACCTCGATGAGCCTGATTGTCATCTGCAGCACGGGAGTGATAGTTGTACCTGCCTCCCAGTGTTGATGTATTAGACTTATACATGTCAAAAAAGCATCAGGTTGGGGCTGGAGCGGTGGTTCAGTGGTTACAGTGCTTGCCTGGCATGCGCGAGTACTCGAGTTCAAACCCCAGCACCACGTACACAATGAAGTCTCGAAGTAATGAAAGCCACATGAAAAACTAAAATAAAATTCTCTCTCTCTGTGTTACTGTCCCTCTATCTTAAAAAAAAAAAGCATCTATTTCTTGGCTCATAGTTGGGTGGCACGGAATCAATGATTGTTAGTGATGCTGTTAATCAACAGAGAACTACAAGGGAAGTTGGGGACATGTGGAAAGCCTCCTTTTGGCCACTGTGGGCTGTCTCAAAGCTAGCTGATGGCACCAGCAGAGTCCATCACAGCCAGCTCATTCTTCTCTCTCCTTTCCTGGCTCCAGCTGGCTCCAGTGTGATGTCTTGTGTGTCCTGCTTCTTCCTGTCTTTCGGGAACAGCGAGTCAGCCATGATTGCTCTGCTCTGCCTTTTTGGGGGGGTCAGCATTGCATCCTGGAACGCGCTGGACGTGTTGACTGTTGAGCTCTACCCTTCGGACAAGAGGTAGTTGGATTGTGGTGGGGGCAGGGCAGTAGGTTGGGGGCTTAGAGGGCAGGCGAGAAGGGAATGGGGAAAGGGACTGAGTGGGATGAAGATCTTTAGGGGTGGGAGGATGTACGTGCCCATGGGGTTTCCCTTCTGAAGCTGGTAGCTTTTGCATCTGCCCCTGGCAGTATTAACTATTAACCTCATATTTTGCTCTCCTCTCCTCTTTGTCTCCGAATTTCTCTTATGTCCGTCCCTCCCCTCTCTGATCTTGCCCCTCTCCCCTCTCCCTCTTGCACATTGCCTGCCATCTTCCCCCACTTCACTTCTCTGCCCACCCATTCTTTCCTTCGTCTCCCTCCTGGGCCCTGCCCTCCATGTGGCACTGGGGGACTCCCAAGCAGAACCACTGCCTTTGGCTTCTTGAATGCCCTGTGCAAGCTGGCAGCTGTGCTGGGGATCAGCATCTTCACATCTTTTGTGGGAATCACCAAGGCCGCCCCGATCCTCTTCGCCTCGGCTGCCTTTGCCCTTGGCAGCTCTCTGGCCCTGAAGTTGCCTGAGACCCGGGGGCAGGTGCTGCAGTGAGGGGGTCTCCGGGGCTTTGGGGATGGCAGGCACACTGTGAGACCAACAACTCCTTCTTTGTCCTCCCTGCCCTGCCCTGCCATCCTGGCCCTCAGAACCCTCACTCCCTAGTTCCCTGTTTGGTGTTTTAGTTGCGTGTGTGTGTGTGTGTGTGTGTGTGTGTGTGTGTGTGTGCATGTGTGTGACCCCCATGGGCAGGGACTACAGGGAAGGCGCCTTCACCCGGTTTTGGGATGAAGCACTACTCCTCACCTTACCACCCTTGACTTTGCACAAAAGAAGGCTGAGTCCACACTTCCTTCTCCCAGTGTTAGTGAGTGGCTCTTGCTTCCTTGCTCCAGGGTTTCCAGATCAGGCTTCCTCCCTTCCCCTTCATCCCCTCAGCCTGGGCCCTGGTGAAAACATGGGTATGCAGTTCTGTTGGGGGCTGGGGCTTGGGTGTAAATCGTGGACCAAAAGAACTTAGAGTCAGAAGGGCCTTGGGTGCCCTTGCACAACTCCCGATGGATGCTGGGGGAGAAGCAATAAACCTCAGCCCTCTGGCCTCCACTTCCCCTCAATTTGGGCTACAAATATGAAGCCCCAATTTTGCGAAATTACCTGATTCTTATTTATTTATATATTAAGTTCTGAGGCAGCTCAGCAGGACTGTGCGTGTGAATATGTGTGTGTACACTTACATATGTGCGTTGTGTATGTGCCATGAGGTGGGGGCGTCACTCTAACTGTCCTAAAATATAAATCAAGGGTGATTTCAACAGACACACACGCCACACTGCCTTCCTTAGTACCTCCCCTAATCTTGGATCTGTGTTGGGCCTGGGAGGGAGGAACCCCTGGGCCAGGTGGGGATGAGTCGCATTATAGGGAGAACTGAGGTCACCTGATGAGGCCTTGCTCTTCCCTGGAGAGACTCCATCCACTACAGCACAGGCAGGAAGAGCACAGCTCCCTCCCACTTCCACCCCCAGCCTGTCCCCTCACTGGCAGGAGAATAGGGGAGGAAAGGAAACCAGGCATATGGTCAAACCAGCAGATCAAAAAGCACAAGGAGCTGGGGCAGAGGCAGGAAGCAGGGACCCTCCTGGCAACTTCTATAAAAAAGTGGGAAGAGGTTCAGCAGTAAGTAAGGGACCCCTAATGCAGGGACCAGAAGCCTCAGTTTACCCATCTTAACCTTCCACACAACAGCCTCTGTAGGTTAAGCTGCCCCTTTCCTACCCTGATCTGTGTGGCTGCTTTCTTTGGTGCCCTCTTCCCACCCCCACTGTAGCTGTGATGTGTTGTAGTTTTTAGCTGTTTGTAAAATGTTTAAAAGAAGTGAAAATAACAACAACAACAAAATCCAAATTCACCCTCCTTATGCTGCGTCTGGTACCCTCACCCTATGGTCACTCTCCCACATTTTGTAACAACAAACCAGGTGGTGACTGTTCAACTCTGTGCTCAAAGGATTGCCTTCTCCTCTAGTGCCCAGTGTATGAGTGTGTGCCTCTTCCCTCACCCTTCACTTGCTGGACGTAGCCCCCTCCCCTGTGCCCACCAGGAGACCCATCCATCTTCCTTGCTCTCCTGGGGCACCCTAAACCCATCTCTGTTGAAGTGAAAAATGAAAAAATACTGGTGAAAAATAAAAGTAAATAAATCCTTAAAATCCAAAATGGCTGTTATTTTCTTAGTCTCTCCACCTACATCTAAGCCCATTTTGAGTCCTGGAAGGGTAAAATGGTGATGGGAAAACAAGTCCCCATCCAATATGGAGGCCAGAATAACACAATGTATCACATTTGCTTCCAATTGACCTTTCTACCCGAATTATGGAGTAGATTTGAAAACATGGGGTAGTGTTTCTTCAGAACCATCTTTCCTCCAAATTTTCTGCTGTGCCTTTAACAATACATAGATTCGACTCCATTCTTGACTTGTGGAATTGAACCCTTTTTTTGGGGGGAGGGGGAGGGCTAAAATTTCCATTTTGAACAAGATCCTTTAGGATTTTTTTCCTATGAAAGAATCTGAAAAGCATGACTTACACGTGACCTTAGACCCCTCTCCAACTCTAGTCTGTTGCTGTTCTAATCAAACATTTTCTGATTTTTTTTTTTTTTAAGAAAGGGACAGTGAGAATTTTATTTAGTTTTTCTTGTGACTTTCTCTGCTCAGACACTTCGTTGTGTAGGTGGTGCTGGGGTTCAAACCCCTGTCCTAATGGCAGGCAAGCACCAGAACTGCTGACTCACTGCTCCAGCCCCCACATGGATGACTTTTAAGTCAGGTTTCTACGTTCACTTTTTTTTTTTTTTTTTTGGTATCAGGAATTGAACCCAGGTACTTAATCACGGAGTCACATCCCCAGCACCTCTTCTCCTTTCTTTCTTTTTTGAGACAGGTCTTGCTAAGTTGCTTAGGGCCTTATGGAGTCGCCAAGGCTGGTTTTGGAACTCTGCAATCCTCCTGCCCCAGCCTTGCAGGGATCATAGGCATGAGCCAGTGGGCTGGGCTATCTGCCTTTACTCTTGAACGATTTGTGCCTCCTACTTCCCCTGCCAACCCATACACACAAAGCCAGATCAGTCTGTTCCAAAATGCTTTGACATACTCAAAACTTCATTGAATCCCTACTGACCAACCAGACACAATCTAAAAATTCTTTAGCCAGAAATGATCAAGATGTTAATCAAATGTTTTCTATAATTTATACATTGAGATTAGAAAGTTGCTTTATGTAGATCTTGAGCTTCCCTCAGAAATATGAAGTAATATTTGTTTTAAAGAGAGGAGCAGTTGAGAGAATCAATTTTATTTAGTTTTTCATGTAGCTTTCATTGCTCTGACACTTCATTATGTATGTGGTGCTGGGGTTTGAACCTGTATCCTCACGCATGCCAGGCAAGCGCTGTAATTGCTGGGCCACCACTCCAGCCCCATGATGTAATATTTGTAAGGCTCATAAGCAATATTTTCTAGATTTCTTTTAAAGATTTTTTTCTTATAAATACTTTTTGCAAATGGAAAGGCTGTCAAAAAGCCAAACATTCCCCAATATGAAATTCAAATGTGTTCCTGTCTTGTTTGATATTGGCCCAATCCAACCTGTATGCCTTTGCTCAGGTTTTTTCCCCTGCTTGAAACACCTTTCCTCTTTTCTGGTTTAATTCTGCCTTCCTTTAGAGATCAAACTAGTTCACTTTCCCCATGAGTCCCTTCTTGACTACCCTGTCTACAGGTATTTTTCTTCTTTCAAAAACAACTGTAGGGGGTGCTGGAGTGGTGGCTCAGTGGTTAGGGCATTTGCCCTGCATGCGCAAGTACAGGAGTTCAAACCCGGTGCCACCTTACACAACAGTCTCAGAGCAATGAAAGCCACATGAAAAGCTAAACCAAATTGATTCTTTCTCACTGTCCCTCTCTTTAAAAAAACAAAACAACCCCCCCCCCAAAACTGTAGGGGGCTAGAGCTGTGGCTCAACAGTTACAGCACTTGCCTGGCATTCGAGGATGCAGGTTCGAACCCCAGCACCACATACACAACGAAGTGTCGGTGCAACGAAAACCACATGAAAAACTAAATAAAATTGATTCCCTCTCTCTTTAAAAAAGAAACAAAGAAGAAATTGTAGGGCCTGGAGTGGTGGCTCAGCGGTTACTGTGCTTGCCTGGCATGCATTGTGGACCTGGGTTCAAACCCCAGCACCACATACACAAGTAAGTGTCAGGGAAGCAAAGGCCAAAGACTAAATAAAACTGATTCTTTCTCTCTCCCTCTTTAAACAACAACAAAAAAGAAAAAACAACTGTAGCACCAATTCAACAGTCTTCTAATTTCTCTTTTAATGCACAGGATTATTTCCAACTCCTCAGGACTGGTGTAATTTCTTAGTAACAATTTAACATGGAACAACTAGGCAGCCCTCCCTAAAGTGTAAGAGGCAAGAGCAGTAGTGAGTGAATACTCTTTCCTGGGGTTAGCTCTGATGTTCAATGAGTTGATCTCTCCGGAAACTATGTATGCGTCAGCAGAATGGGTCGTATATGAGTCCTCACCCTTAAAAATCAAGGCACTGAGGTAGCAGTTTACTAATTTATTCTCATTCAGCCCATTCAGATCCTCGTCGTCCCCCTTTCTTGGTGTCAGGGAGTTTTCTTGCTTCCACCCAGGCAGGGGGGGCTTGTGTCCAACTGAGGATTCTCCCTCCATTGGGCGGGCGTCCGTGCCTGGATGGCCAGAGCATGGAGAGGCCCCGCCAGCTCCTCCGACAGCGCCGCGTGCACCAGCCGGTGCCGCTGCAGGGGGCTCAGTCCCTCGAAACGAGAGCTCACCACGGCCACGCGGAAATGGGTCTCGCTTCCTGGTGGGACTGCGTGGCCGCCGCTCTCGTTGCGCAGCTCCAGTACCTCGGGACTCAGGGCCTGCTCCAGCTTCGCACGGATGGCTGCTTCGATTGGACCGATGGTCCCGGATCCCGCGCTGCCGCGGGTCACGCACACGCGGGTGGCCATGGAGACCAGGCGCCGGACCCGCTGCCCACTCAGCATCCGCTAAGACAGCAAAGCAAATGCGAGAAGTGAAGGGCAGCGCCTCCCACTTGGGAAAAGTTTACTACCAGCTTCCTGTGCCCAATACCTACTTCCCTACCCTCGACAGCTACAAACTGGCTCCGGCCAGATATAGAGACCGGACCCACCGCCTCAGCTCTGCGGGGCGTGCTAGTGCGGCTTCCAGGTGCAGGCAGTGGAGGAACAAGGCAGATTAAAAAGGCCGGGAGGCGAGGCGCGTTCGTTACTAAGGATTTGGAAGGAATGTCTGGGGACTGCAAAAACAGGGAATTTCAATTCAGTGCTCTCGCTTGAGCTGGTGGCCCTGCGTTCCCACTGAGCCCCAGGATGCACCCTTTCTACCTGCAGCCGAGCTTCCTTTACAGCAGCTCCAGCTGGGAATCCGGACTCGCGAAACTCTGCCGCAATGCCGTCCGGGTATGCTGAGTTACGTTGGGAAACGCAGTCCGCGCTGCGCACTGTTGGCTCACGCACGCGCACGTGGTGCCCCGAGGGTTAGTGGGAACTGTAGTTTATGGTTCTCTCTGCTCCTAAGGTCATCAGAGCTCCCGAACCTGAGCACTGCAAGGAAAAAGGGATTTCCTGTATATTTGGGGCTGAGATTAGTCGATCTATTTTATCTCCAATTGATCTTGTAGCTCATCTAGCCCAGCTCTTTTATTTTATATACAAGAAGGCATTTGGGGCTGAGGATGTAGCCCGGTGGGAGGGCACTCGCTTAGCATACTCAGGGCCCTGGGGTTGATCCCCAGCAATGCAAACCAAAAAAATACAAGAAAACGAAATTCCATTCTTTTGTTGAATACATTATTATTGTGGTCCAGACCAATGCTGGAGACTGGGAAAGAAAGACAGGCCCTGAATTATGGAACGGTGAAGGTAAGGCAAGAGGCAATGATGGGACTACACGCCCCGAAAGTTTGTAAAGAGGCATGTAACCCAAACTTGGGCGGGGGGCAAAGAAAATTTCAAGAGGAAATTTAGGGGAACAGTTCAGAGAGACAACATGAAAAATCCTCGTTTCTTAGTCCCTGTGGTGAGGTTGTGATAGCTCTATGTTCAAAGGCCAGGAAGAACTTTTGGGGGAGTGGTTCCTTCTAAAATACTTAACGGTTTAGTTATGTGTGGGCAGAGATGACTGAGTCAGTGGGAGTCTCGGGGAGGAGAGAGAGAATCCAGATCAAGCTGGGCTAGAGCTTTGTTAGGTGATTTTTTCTTTATCCTAGGAGCAGTGGAAGTTAATGAAAGTTTTCAGTAGATAAGAGGAGCTTTGTCCAAGGTGATAAACTTAAATTTTCTTTAGTATCCTTCGTATTTTATATATTTATATACCTGCTAAATGTTTTCCCAAACTTCTCATTTTGAAACATTTCAAACCCACAGAAAAGTGAAATAGTACATAGCAATACCTTCTTTCACTAGACTCATGTTTTATATATATATATATATATATATATATATATATATAAATACTTAAACATGTATTCATATATTTAAGTACTTGATATATACTTTAAAAATATATTTACATACTTTTTTGGCTGAACCGTTTGAAAATAAATCACATATAGGATGATATTTCACCCTTAAGTACTCCAATTTATATCTCATAAGAACAATATTCTCTTACATAACCATAATATCCCCAAACTAAAGAAATTTAACTTAAATTATATAGTGCTGATGTGGAGTGGGGATGAGGCTGGATTTTTTTGCTTCTACTAGCAAATGGAGTCTGGGCTTGACTACAGAATCCAGCAGCCAAAGTAGCCCATTTTCAGTGTTTGCAGCTATACCCAGTTAAAACTGGGAATTTGGGCTAGTTGCAGGTCTCTGCGGCTGAAATAGTGTTAGCAGCTCCATAGGTTAAGAGCTGGGTTTCTCCCTACTACTGTTTGAGCAGTGTGTAGCTGCTCTTGGTGTGGAAATTTACCCTGGGAATTCGGCACCAATCTTCTGGATTCTTCTCTTGGGAATTTGAAGAATAAAATCCATGGACAACCACAGAAGGGAAAAGCAAAAGGAGTAGGATTTATTTAAGGAAGGAGAGCAGAGACATTGCAAGGCGGAGAGGCACCTGGAAGCAGGACAGGGTCTGATGGATGATAGGCCAGGGTTTATATTGTTTTGGGTGTGAACCTTGATTAAGATTCATGTAAAGCAGGCATTGAGAAAAGCACCAACATCATTGGTTAAACTCTGTGTAAAACAAGCATTGAAACTAAGCACTAATATCATTGGTTAAAATCTATGCAAAACATGTAGCAACTCTTTCCTAGTTCCCATCTGTGTCCACGCCTACATCTTAGTTTTCCAGCCTCTGGGACAAAGGAGTTGCTCCCATAGGTGAGCCTGGTGGTCTTTTGCATGTGAAGGCCCTGAGCATACCTGTCAATCACTCTCCACTGGCCAGCTTCTAGGTGTGACTGAATGGGGTCCACGGTCCTGACTACCTAGCTGTTTTGCTATCTCTCCTAAACTGTCTCAGTGCCATGTAACATTTTCCCTGAGAGAGAGAGAAAGAGAGAATCAGTTTTGTTTAGTTTTTCATGTGGCTTTCGGTGCTCCGACACTTCATTGTGTACATGGTGCTGGGGTTCAAACCTGTATCCTTGCGCATGCCAGGCAAGTGTGGTAACTGCTGAGCCACTTCTCCAGCCCCTTCCCCAGCCTTTTAAAAAATTTAAAAACTTTCAAGAAAAGTTCCAAGGTCAATAGCAGCCCATGTACCTATCCTTTTCCTAGATTCACTGTAAACATTTTGCCAGAGTTGCTTTGCGTCTTTTTGAACATGGGTCTCTCTTTGAATATGTGTATAACTGTAAAAAATAGAAAAAAGAATAATGATACTGGTGTAAATTCAGGCGGATGTTTATTGGGATTTGTTGCTCTCGGGCCAGTTTCACCTGCACCGCCAGAAAGAGAGCGGCGGGCATGGGAAGTGGCGGCCGGCCAGAATGGCAGGCAGGGAAGATGGCGTTGGACCTTGGCCAGGCAGCTGGTTTTGTTGGCTAACTGGAAGTTCATGATGGGGTTGGTCCTTCAGAGATTGGCTGGTGGGTCCATCAATCCATTGGAGCTTGTCCACGAGCATCCAGATTGGCTGTTGTTTTCGAGGCAAGCTGCCCTTTGCCCTGCCCCTTAGCCAGCAGTCATGGCCTCAGTGTCTTAGCTGAAGCCATGCCCCCAGCCAGGGCCATGATGCTGTGAAGTGTGGGCTAGCTGAAGCCACGCCCCCAGCCAGCCTAACAATAATAATAAAATATTTTTGTTAAGTCACTTGAAATAGATGCAAAATTTTTAACATTTCACTGCCAGGTACACTGACCCTCACTCCTCATCTCCTAAGAGTGAGGACGTTTTCCTACATGACACGATATCGTAACCACACTCAAGACATTAAACATTCATACAAAGCTATTAGTTAATATAAAGTTGATAGTCAAATTTCTTTAGTTGTCTCATTAGTGTCTGTTATGATTTCAATGCCCTCCAAAATTTGCTTAAATACTTAATCTCAACTGTGGTTGTGTTAATAAGTAGGGCCTTTAAGAGACAATTAGGCCTTGAGGGCTATCATGAAGAGATTAATTATTGCATCCAGTGCAGCAGGGTTTCTTGCGGTCCTGAAAGTGGATGTCTCAGTGTGGAGAAAAAAGGAGATAGAGAATCTGAGGGAAATAAAAGCAAGGGGGGAAGCCACAGGGCACTCCACTGCATAAGACCCAGGCTCTGAGCGCTGAGCCAAGCCTTCCATTCACAAGAGGAGATGGCAGGTGATTTACAATCAACAGGAGATGGCTGCAAGTATGTTGAGTCATTAAGCCAATATCCCCTTAATTCTCTACATCTGGGGAAGGGCCATTGTGTTTCCTGGGCAAGCTCCCAGGTGCTGCCAGGTGACTCTTCTCAGCGAGCTCCTTACCTGGTGCCCTTGCATGGAGACCAGGCATGCTTTAGCTCTACCCTAAGGAAAACATTGGTTTCCCAGGATGAAAGCTTTACAATTGATCATGAAGGGGCAAGTTTACTCCTTCTCTCCCTTCTGCCAAGTATAGACACCAGGATAAAGCCATCTGTGAGGAACTGGCCTTATCAGAGAGTGAACCAGCCAGCACCTTAGCCTTGAACTTCTCTGCCTCTAGAAGTGTGAGAAAATAAATTTCTGTTCTTTGTGTTATCTAATCTGTGATATTTTGCAGAGCGATAGAAATAGAATAAGACAGTGTCCTATATGATGTTAAATTTTTAGAAAGGCAGTCAAGGATCATGGATTACATTTAGTTGACTTTAAATTTGTATTTTGCAAAGATCACTGACTACAGTGTGGAGAATGGATTGTAAAGGAGGTAAAGGAAGAAGCCAATAAATCACTTGGGAGTTGTTTTAGACCCTGCAGGAGAGATGATGATGACTTCAACTGTGCCAGTGCTGATGGGAAGGGAGGGAAATTGGGACCACAGACGTATATTAGGAGAGTAAAACTTGCAGGTTATAGTAATGGATTGATTATGAGAAGGGAAGTATCGAGGATGATTACCAGATTCATGCATCTGAAGTTATAAAAATAGTACCAACAATTCTTATATCCTTTGCCCTGATACCAAGGTTGCCCAAACATGAACATTTACCATGTTTGTTTTAGTTCTATGCATTTATTTACATGTATATAATTTTTTCCATTCAAAAGAAAATTTTAGAAATAAAGCACATTTACCTCTTAACACCCTGTGATGGTCAATTTTATGTGTCAGCTTGACTGAGTCATGGGTGCCCAGATATTTGGTCAAATATTATTCTGAGTACTTCTGTGAGGGTGTTTTGAATGAGATTAACTTTTAAATTGATAGACAGAATAGAGCAAATCGCCCTCTCTAATGTGTGTGGGACTCATCCAACCAGTTGGAAGCCTGAATAGAACAAAAAGGTGATTTTCCCAGTGAGGGAGGAAGCAGACAGCAGGAAAGTGCCGGGAGTGATATTGGCCAAATTATCTTGTTATATTGTGCACGTGTATGACTATGTAACAACAAATCCCACCATTATGTACAACTATAATGCACCAATAAAATACGTGGAAAGAAGTAAAAAAAAAAGAAAAGTAATTTTTCTTCCAAGTAAGAGAGACGTCCTTCTGACTGGCTGCGTAGGAATTGGAACATTAGCTTTTTCCTGCCTTGGGTCTTGGTCCAAAACATCTGCTCCTCTGCAGCCTTTGGCCTGGTTCTCAGGCCTTTTAGACTAAAACTATAAAAATGGATGCTATAGTCTCCACCTTTGCCAATTCACCCTGAAGATCTTGGGGATCTTTCAATTTGTTATCCTCCATGATAAAAGAGCCAATTCACTATAATAAAATCTGTCTATTTCTCTCTCTCAATCTGTCTATTTCTCTCTCTCTCTCTCTCTCTCTCTCCCTAGTTATTCTATTTGTTTGGGGAACCATGACTAATGTATTTTATGAATGTATATTTACTAAAAAGAAAGAAAGAAATGACATTTTCTTACATAACCAGAATATAATTGTCAAACTCTGGAAATTAACATAGATATAGTACTATTATCTAATCTATAGACCTTATTCAAAGCTTGCCAATTGTTCCACTAATGTTCTATATATAAATTTAAAAAAATTATAGAATAAGGTGATGCATATAGTAGTTGGGTCCTTTTGTCTCCATTAATCTGGAATATTGCTCCTTAGTCTTTCAGAATATTTATTTATTTAGAGATAGGGTCTTGTTCTGTTGCCCAGGCTGATCTCAAACTCCTGGGCTCAAGTAATCCTTCTGTCTCAGCCTCCCAAGTGGCTGGGATTCTGGCTGACTTTGACACTTTTTTTTTTGAGAGAGAGTTATTTTTTCATGTGCTTTTTGTTTTTCTGGCACTAAGTTGTGTATGTAGTGCTAGGGTTTGAACCTGGGTACTCACACATGCCAGGCAAACACTCCAACCAGTAAGCCACTTCTCCAGCTCTTGGCTTTGACATTTTTGAAGAGTACATGCCATTTATTCATTGAATGCATCACAAATTAGGTTTATCTAATGTTTAATCCATGAGTAAGATTTAGGCTATGCATTTTTGGCAGGAATACTGCAGAAGTGATATGTTGGTCAGTTTTCTGATACGACAACAAATAGGCCTATGAGAAGTTTTAGTTTGGCTCCTGGTTTTGAAGGTTTTCACTCAATGGTCAGTTGGCCCCATTCTTTTGGGCTTGAGGCAAGGAAGCATATCACGGCAGGGAGCACTTGACAGAACAAAGCCACTGACCTCATTGTTAGGATGCAACAGAAAGAGAAGGAAGGGGATGGAATCCTGATATCCATCAAGGGCACACCAGTGATCTGAAGAGCCCTGCCCCCCACTAAGCCCTACCTGTTTAATTTCTTCCACCTCCTGATTACACCAAACTAGGGACCAAGCCTCTAACACATAGACTTTTAGGGGTATTCCAGATCCAAACTACAGCAAGTGATGCTGAGGCATTCTTTGTGTACCTTGTTAGGGTGCATATGATCTTCACCTCTCCTATTTTAATTCTGATCATGTGATTAAGGTGATATCTGTCAGATTTTTCCTTATAACATTATTTTTTTTTCTATCTGCAATTGTAGGAGATACAGTAGTTACAGTAGTTCCCCTTTATCTGTGATTTCAGTGACCTGAAGTCAGCTGTGGTCTAAAAATGTTAAATGGAAAATTCCAGAAATAAACAACATATAATTTTCAAATGACTTTTATTACAGTGCATTGTTATAAATATTCTATTTTATTATTGGTGTTAATCTCTTACTGAGCTTAGTTTGTAAGTTAAAATATCATGTTGTGAAAAAAAATACAGTCTCCATATCCACGGATTCCATATACATGTGTTCTGCTTCTGCAGATGTAAACAATTGCTGATTGAAAGTATGTTTGGAAAGTTGCAACTGCATTGAACATTTTTTCTTGTTATTGTTCTTAAACAATAAAATATAACAACTATTTACATAGCGTTTACATTGAGGTAGGTATATTAGGTAATCTGGAGATGATTTTTTCTTTTTTAAGAGACAGAGGGACAGTGAGAGAGAGAGAGAATCACTTTTATTTAGTTTTTCATGTGGCTTTTGTTGCTCTGACACTTAGTTGTGTATGTTGTGTTGGGGTGTGAACTCACATCCTTGTGCATACCAGGCAAGCTCCGTAACTGCTGAGCCACTGCTCCAGCCCCCTGGAGATAATTATACAAGCTGAGTATACAAGAGGATGTGCATAGTTTATAGCCAGATGTTGTACCCCTTTACATAAGGGACTTGAGTTTCTGCAGATTGTGTATCTGTGAGGGTTCCAGGAATCAATCTCCCATGGATACTAAGGGATGACAGTATAGACAGGGTTTGGTACTATCCAACATTTTGTGTATCCACTAGTCATCTTGGAACACATATATATCCCCCTATGGATAAGGGGGGAACAACTGTACTTAGAGTCTCTAAATTTCTTGGTTCTCATTAAACTTTTGTCTACAATTTTATCATTTGAAAAGTGTGTTAGAGGCACTAGATCTCTAGATCAGTGTCTATTGCAGATGAAATGAGATCACTGGAGTGGGTGATTGGTAAGTGGGAGGGTGGTGGTGAAATCACCTGGAGAAGAGCATATGGTGAAAAAAGAATGTTTTTTGGGAAGACCACTTTGTCTAATGTGTGAAGAGTGTTTTTGAGGAGTGGGAAGAGTAGAGAAGCAGGGGATGAAGAGCAAAGCCTTTGTTAGAATTGTGGGTGAAAGACAACATGAAGGCAAGATGTGATCTACAAAGAAGCAAAATTATTGGAAAGCTGTTAAATCTTATGGGATTGATTTCTGGCTAGGACCTTGCACCTTGCTAATCAGTGGTAGAGAGTGTTGGGAAGCTGTGGTCAGGAAAAGCCTTGCTATGGAGCTGACATTTAAACAGATGTGCATGGTTAGAGGGAACTAACCGAGTGGAGAGATCCAGGCATAGGGAATGGTATTTACTATATTCTAGAGGTGTGATTTTGAGCTCAGTGTTGCCACTCTTTTTTTTTTTTTTTAAGAGAGAGGGACAGTGAGAGAGAGAGAGAGAGAGAGAGAATCAACTTTATTTATCTTTTCATGTGACTTTTGTTGCTCTGAGACCTCATTGCGTACATGGTGCTAGGGTTTGAACTCGCAAACTCACGCATGCCAGGCAAGCGCCTTAACCGCTGAGCTACCACTCCAGCCCAGTGTTGGCAGTCTTATGTGGTCAATAAAATACATTGGACAGGATATGCCAGGTATGGTGGCACGTGAATAGTAACAATCTCAGTTACTCAGGTGGCTGAGGCAGGAGGATTATAAATCGGAGGTCAACCCAGGTAATTTACTGAGATCCTATCTTAACAAACAAAAAACGAATTGGATGGATAAATGAATTAATGTATGAATGGAAAGAGCCTACATCATTATTTTTATAAAAATAAATGAAAGTTTTGCAAATGCAAGCTCCATAGGGCAAGCTTATTGTCTTTGTTTCATATTATTTACTGAAAGTCTATTTTGGCCAGATGAAGATTTTTAAAGGCGTGAAGGGTGGGGAGGTGGCTGGCATGAGTGAGGACCCAGGTTCAAACACCAGCACCACATACACAACTGTCAGAAAATCAAAACATGGATGAAAAAATAAATATATTGATTCTTTCTCTTTAAAATTTTTTTTTTGTGCTGAGAATTTTGGTGGCTATTTTATGTGTAATTAAACAAAACAATCAATAAACACTAATCTGTAACATGAGGATTGAGATGATCAATAAACTATTCATTATTTTTCTCTGTGAAGACTGCTTCAATACTTTCTCATTAAAAATTACTTTGTGCTTATTGAGGTTTGATTTAAACATAATAAATTTTAAAATCTTAAATACACAGCTTAATCTTACATAAGATGCACTCATATCAAGATACACAGGGGCTGGAGTGGTGGCTCAGCAGTTGGAGCACTTGCCTGGCATGCATGAGGACCCGGGTTCAAACCCCAGCACCACACACACAACTAAGCGTTACAGAAACAAAGGCCAGATGAAAAAATAAATAAAATTGATTCATTCTTTCTCTCTCTTAAAAAAAAAGATATACAAAATTCCAGTACCTCAGAAAGCTCCTAGACCCTGTCACAGGTAACCATTATTCTAATTTTTATCACCATAGATTTGTTTTGCATTGCGAACTTCACATAAATGGAATCGCAAATGTGGGTTCTTTTGTTTATTTTCTTTTGCTCAACATTATGTTTGTGAGATTCATCCATGTATAAGGCAATAATTTGTTCACTTTCATTGTTGTATAGTATTGAAGTATATGAATATACTACATTCTTGTACATGCTTTTTATTGGTCATAAACATTCATTTCTGTTTGGTATATTTCAGGAGTGGAATTGTTGGGTCATAGGATAAATCAATGTATATTTCTTTCTTTCTTAAGTTTCTGGGAATTGAACCCAGAACCTCAGGAAGGCTAGGTACACATGCTAAATCACTGAGCTATACCCCCATATCCCCACCATGTTTATTTTTGAAATGACAAACTCACTAAAAAAATTTTTTTGGGATGCCTCTGCTTTGTTGGTACCAGACATTGTTATTAATGTTTTACATTTATGAGCTGTTAAAACAGTCCCACAAAGTATATACCAAAGGGGAAGCAGAGAAGCTTAGTAGTTAGGTATCTTGCCCATAGTCACAGATCTGGTAAACAAACCCAAAGAGTCAAGCTGATGAGTTTAGGCTATTCTTCCTGTGAGATATATTAAAAGAGATTTATTATAAGGGATTGGCTCACATAATTATGGAGGTTGAGAAATCCCCCATCTGCTATCTGTAACCGAGAGAATGAGGAAAGCCAATGATGAAGTTCTAGACCAAATCTGAAAGCCAGAGAATGGGGCGAGCTAACAGGCAAAGTCCCAGTCCAAGTCCAAAGGCCTAAGAACCCAGCATTGATGTTGAGAGTCCCAATCTGATTCTGAAGACCAGAGAAAGAGGAGCACTGATGTCCAAACACTTGAGCAATTCCCCCTGAAGCAAGAGAAGCAAACTTGTCCTTCCTTTGTCCTTTTATCCTTTTGTTCTTTGTTAAGACCCTTACTGGACTAATCTCTTTCAGAAACATCCTCATAGACATATCGAGAAATAATGTTACACTAGTTATCTGGGCATCTCTTGGCCAGTCAAGTTAACCATCACGCCTCTTCATCCAACTTTGGGGCCTCTGGGGTTACTGGCTCTGTACTAATTTTTTACATTTAGCATTTAGTCTCACTTACTCTAACCACTCTACTAAGGTCGGGGAAACACACACACAAACATGTGCTATATATACATATTCTTTGATGAGTTCCTGTTACATCTTGCATTATTCTGTTTCCCACGGTCTACTATTTATGTTTGGCACTTGGAAATTGGTTATTGACTAAAGATAAATATCTTAGAAAACACCAGTTGTCTAAAAGTAGTGGTTCATTTATTTATACTAAAACATTTAATTATCTTTTAAGAGCCAAGTAGAAGGAATCAAGAGCTATTGATTCAAATATGAAGAAGAGATGGTCTTTCCTTTGGCTACAGAAAGAAGGTGAGAGTAACATGAAAATACAGTCAATTGAGTGACAAGTGCCATCACCAGGATGTGAACAAAGTGATGTGGACACACCAAGGTTGGTTATATGGGAGTAGGGAAGGCCTCATGATGGAAGTGATATCTGGACTGAACCTGGAAGGATGAGGAATTTTGCCATGTCAAGAAAAGGATGAGGGGCTGGAGCGGTGGCTCAGTGGTTACGGTGCTTGCCCAGCATGCACAAGTACATGAGTTCAAACCCCAGTACCCACGTACACAACTAAGTGTCAGAGCAACAAAAGCCATGTGAAAAACTCAATAAAAATTTATTCTCTTTCTCTCACTGTCCTTCTCTTTAAAAAAAAAAAAAAAGAAAGAAAGAAAGAAAGAGAAAGAAAAGGATGGAAGCCAGCCTCAGCAACTTAGATCCTAAGCAATTTAGTGTCCCTGCCTGCAGGAACCGGAGGGCTCTCTATCGGTGGTTGACCGGGAATGAAGTAGACACACTGGTCCTGAGTTCTCCAAGCACTTTATTTTTCTCCTTTTTCTTTGTGAAGCCCTTTTTTCCCTTCCTTTTTTCGCTTCCCCTTCTTCCTTCTTCTTTTCTTTCCTGTCCACCCTGTATTTTATTTGTTACAAACCCCCAATAGGGACACAGAACAAACATAATCAACCAATTGCAATAATAGAGCAGTCAAATAGCATAGTCATGTGGTCAGGCAGTTTGCTAATTACTCGGGAAGTTACAAGCCAGCTGGGCCTCTTTCAGAGTCGTTTACCACTAATTCTTTTCTCTGGCACCCGGCCAGGTGCCATGTTGGTTTCAGTCTCCAACAATTTAGTGAGACCCTGTCTCAAAAGAAAAAAGAAAAAAGGGCTGGGGGTGTAACTCAACAGTTAGACACCCCTGGGTTTAATCCTTAGTACCCCTCCTACTCCTTAAAAAAAAGAAAGAAAGAAAGAAAGAAAAAGAAAAAAAGAAAAGATGAAGCTAATTGTTGTGGCAGACACCTGTAAACCCAGCAGCTTGGAAGGGAAAAAATGAAATTTTCCCAAAATTTGAAAAATGGGCTGGGGGTGTAGTTCAGTGGTAAAGCACCCTGGGGTACACTCCTCAGTACCACAAAATGAAAAAAAAAAAAATAAAGAAGGAGGAAGCATTTCAGTCAGGGCAACTATATGGAACCACAGAGAGTTGTGGTCAGGCCAAGCTCATCTAATGAATGGTGTGCAGTGCAATACAGGGGAGCAGTGGGGTGAGGGGGGCAGGAAAGGAGGAAGGAGAGGGTCATGGTTGTAATGGATCTAGAATTCAAAATAAATGCCTGCTTAACTCAACTGTCTGGGAAGGAGCTCAACTGTTTTTCCTGAACAATCCCAGAAGCCTTAAAGGAAATAAGATCCAGCCTGTTGGTGATGGTGTATACTTCTACAAATGGTCTGCTCTACTTTCTTCTATAATAGCTCATAAAAGGGCTGGAAAGGGAGCTCTGGGGAGCAATAGATAGTAATTGAGTCTGGCATAACTTGTAGAATATTGGCCTATCTGGACTTACCTAAAAAGGTATATAGTATACTAAAGTATTAAGTATATGAAAGCAAGGCTGGATAAGTTAAGTGACTTCATTAAGCCCAGCATCTAGTTAGGTGAGAATTATCTTTGGTTACATCCCACCGAGGAAATACCCCTATCACTTTTGATTGGATCTGTGGGTTCCTCAAGTTATACCAGCATTCTAGCATTCTTACAGGAGTAATCACTACAGTTTGCCGATACTAACTAATTTAACTCAGTTCACCAGACTTCGTCCATTTTTCCAAGGGGCGTTTGTTTCATCACAGACTTTTTTGTACTAGTCTCAATTATCTGCATACCCGCAGTTCAATAACACACTCAAATGCTGGTTCAATAAAGGTGGATATGAGAGCATTATAAAAGAGCTCAAAGAATAGAATTTATTTTCTTTCCTCTATAGCATTCTACGTTCTGTCCTTATGGGGCACTAAGGAGAGTGAAAATGGTGGGGAGATAGAATTTCCTTGGGAAAGGAGAAACAAGAGCTTTCCAGATAAAAGATTTCTAAGAAAGGTGGGTGGGAGAATCAGGCAAGCTATTAGAACCTGCAGGCAAAACTGCCCTTCAGGAACTGTCTCGTAAACCCAAGGAAGCGAAGGGAGGTACACAAGCAGAGCAAGGATAAAAAGGCTGAAGAGGTGTTAAGTAACAGGATATGCAGATGAGACAAAGGGAAGAGTAGAGTAAATTCTGTTTGTAACACATAGCAGAACCGTGTCTGAGGTCGCGGACAAGCTGGGAGCAGACTAGCACCATTTATTTAAAACAGAAAATGCTCCAGTGGTGTGGGAAAGGTTCCCAGAGAGGGACCGTTATCCTCTAAGGGTTTTTTTATGGGCTTGATCTGTACCTATAGGTGATTGATGGGATAACATGTAAATTATAGGATTCAGAAAAGGACCAATCAACACTCTCTGTTTTGTCTTCCTCAGCAAATCAGGACAGTGTAGATTCTAAGCCTTCATTAGCATAACGGTGGGGGTTTGTTGGCGCAAGAGGAAGTGCTTTAGAGAACATTTTGCGGTTGGTCGTTGCTAGGGTAGATAAGGAACTGGCTTTGTGGCTAGCAGTAGCAGGTATCAGAAGCTTGATTTCCCAGTTCTCTCCACCGTAGATCCTTTCCTTAGCTGTCTGTGGTCTTTCTGTCTCAGTTCCTGGAATTTTGTCGGTGGAATTTTGAAAGAGGACAAAAAGGAGGGCGGAGTCTGTTTGCATGAGTCCCCGTTCTGATGCTTAGCTTACATTAAGGTGCTTGTTAGGACAAACAGGTCTACGTATATAGTAAGCAGTTCGGTGAGAGGGTCTGAGCTTCTGAAACAAAATTGGGTATTAGTTGAAGGCACAGGAGTGAGCAAGACTTATCGGGAAAAGTGAAGACCTGGGGTAAGGGAGAAAAGTCAGTCGCAGAGGTAAGGGTGGGCAGAGTCGGAGCAGGATAAGAAAAGTCGGAGAGGTAAGAAAAACGGAGGGCGACATTTTGAAAACCAAGCGACCAAGTTTCAAGGCGGTAGCAGACGCCTCCTAGAGGTCAAGAGGATAACATCTATTCTAGCCCTGGGTCAGACAGTTAAGCGCAGGGATGTGGGTGTGGGGCGAAG
This sequence comes from Aplodontia rufa, assembly GCA_004027875.1. Classification (NCBI taxonomy): domain Eukaryota; kingdom Metazoa; phylum Chordata; class Mammalia; order Rodentia; family Aplodontiidae; genus Aplodontia; species Aplodontia rufa. Next base: position 85,284 of record PVKS010003100.1, read on the forward strand.
CCAGCAACTAAACAGGACAGCGAAAGGACGCAGCCTTATTAATAATTGTTTAAGGGAGTCTGGCTGTGATGAGACAGAAGGGGTGAGACTTTGAGGGTAATTCAGGGCTCAAGAGGATAACCGACTGAGAAATCTCGTAGGGGAGTAATTGTCCATCTATTTGAGGTCTTCTGCATTATTTAGGTTCCGTCTTGGGACTTCCCAGGTCTAAACTGGGCACAGAAGAAGCAGAAAAATTGCCACTCTAGAAAAGAAACATTTTTGCTCGAAACCCTTCTCTTTAAAAATCCTGGCATGCAAATAAGGGGGCTTAATGTGGCTCTCAGCGATTGGTAGGTACTTACAAAATCCGTCATTTCCTCACACCGCATAATGCAAACCAGAAGTCTGTTTTCTCCTTTCCTATTGGCTGTTTGAGCCGGCTCCATTTGCAGCCAATCAAATTACTTCCCTTCACCCCTCCCGGTAGCTCTTATAAATTACATCAAATTGGTTATCCTTTTCACATCCTTCTTGCAAAAGAAGCTGTAACTGCGTTTTTAGCCGTAATGTCAGGACGCGGAAAGCAGGGAGGCAAAGCGCGAGCAAAGGCCAAGTCGCGCTCGTCCCGCGCCGGCCTTCAGTTCCCGGTGGGGCGGGTGCACCGCCTGCTGCGCAAAGGCAACTACGCCGAGCGGGTGGGGGCCGGGGCGCCAGTGTACCTGGCGGCTGTGCTCGAATACCTGACTGCAGAAATCCTGGAGCTGGCTGGCAACGCGGCCCGCGACAACAAGAAGACGCGCATCATCCCTCGCCATTTGCAACTAGCTGTGAGAAACGATGAAGAGCTTAACAAGTTACTCGGAGGTGTCACCATTGCTCAGGGTGGCGTCTTGCCTAATATCCAGGCTGTCTTACTGCCCAAGAAAACGGAGACTCATAAGCCTGGCAAGAACAAGTAACTAGATCTTGACACCCTCCCCTCACCCAAAAGGCTCTTTTAAGAGCCACCCAAAGTGTCAAATGAAGGGCTGATCACAAGTAGCGCATTAGCTCTTTTTTTGAAAACTTGGGTGGCTCTAAAAAGAGCCTTTGGTCTTTGGTCTAGTTTGTCAGGATTTATTTGCTTTTGGCTTTGTGGCTTTCGGTTTTCTTTGGTAAAAGAACGGCCTGGATGTTGGGCAGGACACCGCCCTGGGCGATGGTGACTTTGCCCAGCAGCTTGTTCAGCTCCTCGTCGTTGCGGATGGCCAGCTGGAGGTGTCGGGGGATGATGCGTGTTTTCTTGTTGTCACGGGCCGCATTGCCAGCCAGCTCCAGGATTTCCGCCGTCAGATACTCGAGCACGGCCGCCATGTAGACTGGCGCGCCGGCCCCCACCCGCTCGGCGTAGTTGCCTTTGCGCAGCAGGCGGTGGACGCGCCCCACCGGGAACTGGAGGCCGGCGCGGGACGAGCGGGACTTGGCTTTAGCACGGGCCTTGCCTCCCTGCTTTCCGCGACCAGACATGACTAAAAGCAACGTTTAAGACAGCAAACACGTAGAATTACTCAACAAAACAAGATTGAAAGTGCGCCCGGAAGAAAGCCTTTATAAGCTTTCCTAGGGGTGGGGTCAGGAACGAGGTTTCCATTGGTCCTAATCTGGCTCCAGAAATGACCAATAAAATCGAAAATCGTTATTGTTACGTAGCTTTCGCTGAAAACGCAAGGTCCCTACATGGGCCAATGAAAATGAAGGACTTTCTGAGCCCTAATTTGCATAAGGTGGTTATAAAAGGATCAGGCCCGCCCATCCTCTTAATTCTTTTCTTTGCTAAGCCCTGTTGGCATAGTGTTTTGCCATGCCTGAACCGGCTAAGTCCGCACCGGCTCCCAAGAAGGGCTCCAAGAAAGCCGTCACCAAAGCCCAGAAGAAAGACGGCAAAAAGCGTAAGCGCAGCCGCAAGGAGAGCTATTCTATCTACGTGTACAAGGTGCTGAAGCAGGTGCACCCCGACACCGGCATCTCCTCCAAGGCCATGGGCATCATGAACTCTTTCGTCAACGACATCTTCGAGCGCATCGCGGGCGAAGCCTCACGCCTGGCGCATTACAACAAGCGCTCCACCATCACTTCGCGGGAGATCCAGACGGCCGTGCGCCTGCTGCTGCCGGGCGAGCTGGCCAAGCACGCCGTGTCCGAGGGCACCAAGGCGGTCACCAAGTACACCAGCTCCAAATGAGTACTCTGTGGACCTGGCGCTCTCCAGCCGCTTTTCTCCAAAGGCTCTTTTAAGAGCCACCCACCTAATCACCAGAAAAGAGCTTTGTTCACTTTCATTCCCTTAGTTGCTTCTCATAGAGTAAGTTGTCTTAAGGGTCCTGCTAGATGGCATAAGTAGGTTTCCGGTGTGTGATTGGATTTCCTTTTTAATCTAAAGCGCGTCATTTTTCTATTGCGCTGCTTTGTTTTCTCGGCCAACCTTTATTTAACTGGGATGTTGGAAATTCATTCTTTCCGGGTTCCTTCTCTGCCTCCGCGCCCAGACTTGTCCAAGCGGCTTTGTTGGGCTTGTTTCACTATCTAAAAGTGACTTCTGCCATGATTTAGGAGGACGCAAACACTGCGTGACAGCCCTGTGTGAAGCCTGGCAGCAGCTCATGTGTCCAGTGACGGGTTCGACCCCGCGATGTGTCATCTGTATACTAGCGGTTTTGTGTACTTAGGGCGGAGCCCGCGCGGCAGGGCCCTAACCTTTTCCTGATTGGGCGATATGAATATTTAAAATTCCGCGCCTCGGCGGAATTCGGTAGACTTCTGTTGCCACTCCCCACTGGGGTTTTGAAATCTTTCTTTTCGTGTTTGTGGATCATTTTTGCATTTAATGCCCTTTGCTTGGAACGCCCGCGCTCCCAGGTCAGTGCCACGTACTGGTCATTTAGACCTGAGCTTTAAAGTCACCCCGAAGATACCTTTGCAAACCATCCACCCAGAATTCGCACGTCTCTTTCCTCCCCTGTTTTGTCTTTCTCCTTTAGTTTTTTATATGGTTTTCGTTGCTCCGACACTTAGTAGTGTATGTGGTGCTGGGCATTGAACCCGGGTCCCCTCGCATGCCAGGCAAACGCGACACCGCCAAGTCACTGCTTCTGCCCCCGTCCCCGCCCCTCCGTGTCTTAAGTGCTAATCAGTACGTGGCATATAGAGGGCATTTAAATATTATTTACTGAATTAATATTTATTGAATTAATTTTTCTACCCTGCTCCTTTCTTACTTGCTTCTGTGGGTGGTTAGACGCTATTCTCCATTTGACGTATGTGAAGACAGGATGAAAATGGAAATATTTTTTGCCAGTTCTTTCTCAAATCTGTCCTCAATCACGGTGCAACAGCTGGTGGGGGTGGGGGGTGGGGGGCGGCGTGTTAAGATTACCTTTTTGTGAAAGAGGAGGTGTAATGTGTAGATTCTGCCTTTATGCTTCACAATTTAGTGTAACTTCTTGGATTTTCATTAAATACGAAGCATTGGTTATTGCAAAGAGCCTTCTTTTTCACCTTCCACCCCCGTTCCAGCACGGCCCCCAAACTGATTTTCTATTCTTCCCTGACATGGTTTTAATTTACAGCTGCCACCTCATTTGCATTCCAGAAGATTCTGCACAATAGGTGAGACAACAGAATTAATGTCTTTCTTACAGCTGTTTTTTTCTTACAGTGTTTGCAAATGAAAACACTGATGATCTGATCATTTACTCAATTCTGCTTTTGGCTAAAAGCTTCTGGAGTTGATTCCCCAGGTTTCTTTGAATTCAAAGGAGCTTCTGACATTATCACAGACTGAATAAATGGCATGTCTCCTACATGTGTGTTTTCAAATGTGTGTAGATGTCACAGTTATTAATAAAGTTATCAAATAATTTGAAGACTTTGTCTGCAATTTGTTTTTTCAATAAATGAAATTAATAGATATTACCACCTGTGGTTAGGTCTGGGGGAAAAGCTGGGTGTCTCTGACCTGGAAGATAAATGTATTTATAAGTCATCAGTCAAACTTCTCCTCCAAAAGTGCATTGGGGCTGAAATAGCCTGTTATAAGATTATTGTTAATGCTTAGTGATTGTGAAATATATGACCAAAAATAAGAAATATTACAAACAGAAGAAATAAAGTCCTTAATAAAGTGTTGCTAACACACATGGAATACATGCAATATTCCAGAAGTGTCCTATAGGCCCTTTATACATCTTGGCTTATGAAGTATTTTTATTATCTTCCACTTTGTAGATAAGGAAACCGAGGTACAGAGAGATCGTCTCTCCTAAATTCTTCAGAGAATAAACTCCTTGTTTTGTGGTTAAAGGACTTAAGGAAGTAAGGCCACTCTCTGAAAATCTGGACACGTCCCTGGATTTTTTTTTTTTTTTTGAGAAAATACCCCTGCTTTAAAATGAGAAGAAACATTACCAGCTCTGTTCTCAGAATATACTCTGACTATAAATCAGGTGGTGGTGGTGGTGGCTGATCTTGAAAATAGTACTGAGGGGCTCTGACTCTCCATCCCAGATGGCATAGCTCAACTCAGTTTAGCTTATCCACACAGTGTGTGTGTGTGTGTATGTGTGTGTGTGTGGGGTGGCAGGGTTATTCCCCCGCTGGGATCCTTTAATTAGCATGAGAGGGTCTTAGTTGCTGATTTTGGGGAGGCTCCTCCTGGGCATTGATGCTCTCTAGGGAGAAAGTTACATAGCAAGGAAAGAGGAAGTGGTGATAGAATTTGGTATTTTATTTCTGGAGGGGAAGTGATCAATAATAGTGAAATTGATTCTTGTAAAGATGTTTCTTTCTCCTGCTCAGACATCTAATTTAAATGTTCACTTATGTAGGGTTAATGACAGTAATTGTTCTAATAACTGGTTCCACTTACTGAGCACTTATTCATTTACCTGGTCATCTGCCAAGTGTCTTACATTTATTGTCCCCATCTTCACAGCCACCCTGTAAGATAGTCCCATTATTATCATCTTTATTTTTCAGATAAAGGAAACTAAATATCAGAAAGGTTAAATGACTTGCCCAGGACCATTCAGCAAGAGGGAGAACTACAATCCAACGCACACTTTTTAGCTCGCTTTTTTCCCCCAGGGCTGAGGGGTCTTGGGTGTGCTAGGCAAGTGCTCTGCCACTGAGCTAAATCCCCAACCCCCGATGCACACTTTTTAAAAATTTGGTAATCTCTCCCATAATCTGCCTCTTTCTTCTACAGGACAAGCCTACTGCTCCGTTATACAGGTTTTCTGCTCATGTCAAATGGTCTTATTTTTCCCCTCTAAACCTATTTGTTTCTTTCCCAGTTATGTACTGAACTGCCGCTTTCTTCTGGCTCAGCCAGAGTTTCAAGTCAAGACCAAATTTTCCAGATTCCTGCTCAAATGCCATTTCTTACCTCATTTTTCTGTCATGCTCCTATTTGATTAAAAAAAAAAAACCAACCCACTTTACTGAGGTATCAGTGGCATACAATAAACTGTACATATTTAACAGTTTGCTAAATTATGACACATGTAGGTACCTACGTAAACACCACATTAAAAAAGAAAAAAGAACATATCCATCACCCCTCAGCTTCCTACTTCTTCTTCAGCAATCTTTCTCTTCTGCTCCCTTCATTAAAGTCTTCCTTTGCCCCCATCACTGTCATCAGATGACTACTAGTTTGCTTTATGTCATTATAGTTTTCAGTTTCTAGAATTTGTATAAATAGTAACTGTGTATATGCTTTGTAACTAGCTTCTTAATTTTTTTTAAGAGAGAGAAGAACACACACAGAAAGAATCAATTTCATTTAGTTTTTCATGTGGCTTTCATTGCTACAACACTTTGTTGTGTACATGGTGCTAGGGTACATGTACATTCCAGGCAAGTGCAAAACTGCTGAGCCACCATTCCAGCCCCTGTAACTGGCTTAACACAGCATAATTATTTTGAGATTTATTCACATTTTGCATATATCAGTACTTTTTTTTTGGCCGGGTAATATTCCATTGTATGGCTATGGTACAATTATTAATTCATTCACTGTTGATGGACAATTGGGTTTTTTTAGTCCTTCTTCCACTGTTTTTTGTTTTTTGGAACCTAGGATTGAATGAAGAAGTGCTTAACCACTGAGCCACATCCCCAGTCCATTTTTCCATTTTTTATTTTGGGACAGGGTCTTGCTAGGTCGCTTAGGATTTCCCTAAGTTGCTGAGGCTGACGTTGAACTTGTGATCCTCCTGTCTCAGCCTCCTGTGCCACTGGGATTACAGGCATACACCACTGTGCCCTGTTCCTTCTTCCACTTTTTAATGCCCTTCAACTTTGTGCCAAGATGGGTCAGCAGAGGAATATAATAAGCTTTCTTCCCTTAGTTGAGAAGGAAATCAGATGAGAGGATTCAACATACACAAATACCTAGTCTATTCAAGTGGGAAAGTGTTAAGGTTTCACCTTCTCTCTTCTAGTCTCAAAACTACTCTCTCCATCCAATGTCCTGCTGTTAAGAGTAATCTATAGCACAGATCTGACCTCATCACACCAGTATTCACAAACCTCCAGTGGCCTGTTTCATGCCTCAGCTTTCTTTAAAAGAAAAAAAAGTGAAACTTCATCAGCAATTCTTTTACCATATTTGGGTTCACCATTTGGTTTGCATAGTTCTATGCCTTTAAGAGGGACATAATATGGCTCTTCAGTAATTCTGGTACAGGAGTAGTCCTAAGGGGCAGCTCTGTGGGGTTTCAAAAACTGACCCTTAACTGAGAGACTGTTCCTGAGACTAGGGAGAGTAGGTTAAATCATTGATTTAATATCTGATTGAAAAATCTGTACCTACTTTTATAAATATCTTTTAAGTATTTGTTAATATTATTAAATTCAATAAGAAACTCACTCTTAGGGCCATTTCTTCTTAGATTCTGAAGCATTATTAGGTATGGTCTAATTAATTCATTGCTTCATTCAAGAATTTAGCCCTGTACAGTGGTACACACCTGTAATTCCAACTACTAAGGAAGCTGAAGCAGAAAGATCACATCTGAGGCCAATCTAGGTAAGACCCTGTCTTAAAATAAAAGATAAAAATTTTTAAAAGGATAATATAGCTCAATGCTAGAGTGCCCCTGGATTCAATCCCTGTTGGGTGAGGTAGGGAGTTGTTGGGGAGGATTCTAAAAAAAAGGCTGTAATCCCAGCAATTTGGAAGGCTGAGAAACGATAAAAACAAGTTTGGGGTCAGTCTGGACAGTCTTGTCTCAAGATTAAAAATAAAAAGAACTGGAGATGGGGACTAGAGATGGAGTGGCTCAGCTGTAGAGTGCTTGCCTGGCATGCACAAACACCCGAGTTCGATCCGCAGCACCGCATACACAACTAAGTGTTGGAAAACAAAAACCAGGTGAAAAAATAGATAAATAAAATTGACTCTCACTTTCTCTCTCTTAAAAAAAAAAGAAAAAAGAAAAAAGAAAAAGACTGGAGATGTAGTTCCATGGTCTGATACCCCTGGGTTCAAAGTCCAGTACCACAAGAAGAAAAAAAAAATGTATCCAGTGTTGTTAGATGCAGACTGCTGGATGGTGAAGATACAAGGCTGAACACAACAGAGTGGCTTCTGCCCTCCTGAACTTTTTTTAGTGGCTAGATGGGGAGATGGGTATTAAGCCAGTGACTAGAAGAATCTGTGACAAGTATCCAGATAGGGAAGTCCTGATTCGGATACTATAACTGAATGTGTTCTTCCTTGGTATTGGTGGAGGAGCCAGGGAAGGCCTCCCCAAGGAAGGGACTTTTAGGATGAGTTCTAAGAAGGACTGGAGGGTAGTGGAAAAGGCTGTGCTCAGGGAGACAGAATGAACTACAGGAACCAAAGTCAAGCAGGAACTCTGGTGCACAGGAAAGGACCCATGTCCCACAGGAGGAAACATGATGAGGTGTTAGGGAACACGCCCCATTTTTTTTTTTTTGTACAGGGAATTGAACCCAGGGGCACTTTTATCCCCCAGTCCAATTTTTTCCTGTGAGGGGTACCATGAGATTCTGAAAAAGAATGAGATTTTTCATAATCGAATTGGCCAAATGTGAAAATTTGCTAATACTCAATGTTCCGTAGGATTAGGGAACTAGACAGATTCTGTAATATCTTGTTAGTAGGAGAATTTAGTGCAAACATTTTTGTGCGTAAGTTAGCAATAACTATCAAAAGCTCCCTTTTTATAAATAAATAAATAACAAACCTCCTACGTGAAGAACTCTAAAATATTTGTCCAAGGATGTAAAATAGCAGTTTTTTAAAAAAAAATTTTTTTTAAAGTATATTTTTAGCAGGGCACAGTGACATACGCTTGTAATCGCAGCAACTTTCAGGAGGCTGAGGAGGGAGGATTGCAAGTTCAAGGCCAACCTCAGCAACTTGGCAGGATCCTCAGTAACTTACAAGACCTGTCTCAAAACAAAAAAAATAAAATGGGCTGAAGAGCTGGAGATGTAGCTCAGTGATAAAGCCCCCCTCCCGCCCTGGGTTCAATCCCTAGTACTAAAAAAGTAAAAAAAAAAAAAAAAGAATTTTTAATTCTTGATAATTGAGAAATTTAAATATAATATACGAACAGGTCATTGTATCCATTATTCAGCTGCAACAATTATTAACCCAACCATCTTGTATCACTTTAAAGGAAATTTCAGACACCATATTGTTTCATCTATAAATGTTTTCTTTTGTATTTCTAAAAGCACCAAGTACTAAATTATGTCTAAAAGAACAGTAATTCTTTAATTCACTAGCTATCCAGTTGGTGTTCAAATTTTCAGTGTCAATCTATATATCATATGTTTTTTCCTGAGACAAAGAAAATCTTATTTTTAAAAATTATTGCATACATTGAAGTTTTTAAGGACCAAAATTTTATATGTATCCATACCTTTAAAAATACTTTGATTCTGAATCCGAAAAAGTTCTATATACTGTGATTGGTTGATACTGTCTCTAACTCTCTCTCTTAGAGGGAGAGAATCAATTTTATTTAGTTTTTCATGTGGCTCTGACACTTCATTGTGTACACATACACATTGTGTATGTGGTACTGGGGTTTGAACCTGCATTCTTGCACATGTCAGGTAAGCTGTGTAACCACTGAGCCACTGCTCAAGACCTTTTAATTCTCTTTTAATGTTTTCTCCACCCACCTCTTTTTTCTTATAAATTCTTTTTTGTTGTTGTTGTTGAAGAAACTGGGTTGTTTTTCCAGCAGTTTCTCAATCTGAATGTTGCTGATTGCTTCCCCAAAATGTAGTTTATCATGATCTCTGTTCTCTGAATTTCCTATAAATTGGAGGTTAGTGGCTTGGTTGGATTTAAGTTCATTTTTTCAACCCATGGTAAGACTCCTTCATAGATAGTAATATGCATATATATATAAATATATATTTTTTTTTTCTCTTAGGAGACACTGAATGTCTGGTTGCTTCTCTTTTTGTGGTAACAGTAGTTGTTGATTCTCAATGCATGGATCTATTAATTCATTAGAGATTGCAAAATGATGATTTTCTATGCTTCTTTATGAATTAGGTAGAATACTTCAATAAAGAGAAAGAAGTATTATTTTTTTGAAGTCATTATCTAGGAATGACACATATCCACAAGCAGATAGCAATAGAGTGGTAGGGTTCATTTTGGGTAAATAAAAAGGAATGTGTGTGTATTAGTATGTATAGTATTAAATAAAACACTTTCTTGGAATTCTACATACCAAAACTAATAATAATGGCTACTCTTAAAATAGAAGAATTTTGTTTGGCCAGAGAGAGATGTTTACTTTTTCCTTCCTATCTTTCAGTAATCTTTGAATTTATGATTAACATGCACTTAAAATATTGTTAGCAGCCAGGGGAGGTGGCACATACCTGTAATTCTAGTGGCTCAGGAGGCTGAGGTGGGAGGACCGCAAGTTCAAAGCTGCCTCAGTAACTTAGCAAGGGCCTAAGCAACTTAGAGAGACCCTGTTTCAAAATAAAAAAATAGAAGGTGCTAGGGATGTGGCTCAGTGGTTAAGGGACCTTGGGTTCAGTCTCCAGTACAAAAAAAAAAAAAAAGCAAAGATTATGTGGGTGGGGGTTAATGATCATTTGAAAAATAAAATAAAAAAGAAATAGTCCTATTGCTGCAAGAATGTCTTTAATGAAAATAATGTACATCTAAATATCTATCCTAGTGCCTGACACCTAGCAGAGCCTCAATCCATTTTAGCAAATTCTGAAAAACAGCTTTACAAATGTCAACCTTCAACAATGCAAACAGCAATCGACTTAAAAGAAGGGCAACAATGACAACAATAAAAACTCCTGAAGTCCCTGGGGTTTGTGGGCTGACCCATAGCCAGTCCTGTTAAAAAAAATAATAATTGCTTGAAGTCTTGAGTCACTACTCAGCAGGAGGCATTATCCAGAGTGATTATTATTATTTATTTATTTATTTTTGTTGTTGTTCTCTGACAGTTGCATAAGTGGTGCTGGGTTTAAACCCAGGTCCTCATGTACACCAGGCAAGCTTCAACCACTGAGCCACCGCTCCAGCCCCCAGGATGATTTTCTTTTTTTAAAAAATAGTAACACAGTGGATTTCTTTATTTTTTTATTTTTTAAGAGAGAAGGACAGAGAGAGAGAGAGAGAGAGAGAGAGAGAGAGAGAGAATCAATTTTTATTGAGTTTTTCACATGGCTTTTGTTGCTCCGACACTATGGCTTTTGTTGCTCCGACACTTAGTTGTGTACGTGGGTGCTGGGGTTTGAACCCGGGTACTTGCGCATGCCAGGCAAGTGACATAACCGCTGAGCCACTGCTCCAGCCCCCCAGGGTGATTTTCTTAACTAGTCAACTTCCCTAATGAGGATGCAGGTTTGGTCATCTGTCTAGACAAGCCAGGAGAGCCTGTCACTGTCTGTAAGGACAGGGTCACAGAGGAATGTGAAAGCAGGCAGGAGAAAGGAGAACTGATAAACCAATCCTGGGAGAGTTGGTGTACCTTCTTAAGCAAATCAAGGGCAATATTTTGAGGTTATTCTGACCATTATGTCTTTATTCTGACTGAGATGTGCAGAATAGATTGAAGCAGGAAACCCTAGGACACTAGAAACCAGTGGGGAGGCCACTGCAACTCATAAGGAGGTCTCAGACAAGAATAGACTGCAGGAGGAGAAAGCATTTATAAAAGCCATAGTTTGAATGAAGGAGGCAAAAGAGCTATATTAGATTTCTATGGATGCATAAAATATTACCACAGATTTAGTGGCTTAAGACAATATTCATGCTGGGTGCAGTGGCACAAGCCTGTAATCCCAGTGTCCTGGGAAGCTGAGACAGGCTGGTGGATCCCAAGTTGAAAGCCAGCCTTAGCAAATTAGCGAGGCCCTCAGCAACTTAGTGAGATCTCGTCTCAAAATAAAATGTAAAAAAATGGGCTGAGGGGGTTGGGGATTTAGCTCAGTGGCAGAGCGCTTGCCTAGCACGTGCAAGGCCCCGAGTTCGAGTTCGGTACTCAGCCCTTAAAAAAAAAAAGAAAAGAAAATGGGCTGGGGATATGGCTCAGTGGTTGAGTGCCCCTGTATTGGATCCTTAGTACAAAAAATAAAATCCAAAAAGACAATATTCATTTATAAGTTGTGTGTGTATGTGTGTGTGGGGGTACTGGGGATTGAACCCAGGGACAATTTACCACTGAACTATATCCCCAGTTCTTTTTTGCTTTGAGGCAGAGTCTCACTAAGTTGCCCAGGGTGGCCTGAAATTTGCTATCCTCCTGCCTCAACCTCCTGAGTTGCTGCGATTACAGGCATGTGCCACTGTACCCAGCTGATTAGTTTCTGTTGGTTTGGGCAAGGCATAGTTGGAGTCTTTTCTGAAAGTCTCATAAGACTGAAATCAAGATGTCAATTAAAACCAGGGTCTTCTTGCAGTTCGTTCAGGTTCTTGGCAGACCATAGTTCCTTGTGGTTGTAGAATTGAGGCCCTCTGTTGTAGAAGCCCTTTCCACAGGCAGATTAAGTATGAATCTTTGTTTTATTTGCTTTTAAAGATCAGCACCAAACATCCCTGTTGTTTAAGTTATCTAATTCAAGGAGGATATCTGACTAAGTCACTATGTCCCTTTTTATTAGCTCAAAGGGAACTGATTAAGGGTCTTAATTACAACTGCAAAATCCCTTCACCTTTGTCATTCATACATATATGTCAATATTTATTATATTTTATCTTATCTTTTGGTATTGAACTCAGGGGTGCTTTACCACTGGCTGCATCTCCAGTACATTTTATTTATTTTGAGACAGGGGCTCACTAAGCTGCTGAGGCTGGACTTGAACTAATGATCCTCCTGCCTCAGTCTCCTGAGTCACTGGGATTACAGGTGTGCACCACCATCACCATGCCCACATGCTCAGTTGACTTTTTTTTTCTTCTTTAGGTGCAAAGCTTATATTCAAAGGAAGGGAAGAGGATCCCAAGGGCCAAAGGATTTTAGGGGTCAGCAATCACAAGGGCCATCTTGGAATTTTTCCTACTGCAGGAAAAAAAGGATTATTTGGACTTAAGTCAGACACTTTTCTGTGATTTAAATTGACTTTAAAAAAAGGAGTATAAAGAAAAAAGTTCCCAGGCCCTGAAAATCTTCACTGTGCCAAGTGCTATAAACACACCATTTCAAATCCTCAGAGCAAACCCTGAAAGGTCAATGTTATGATTCTTATTTTACAGTGGCGAATATTGAGGTTCAAACAGGTCATAGAACTTGGAAATTTCCTTCCAGTACATCACATTTTTCTCTGAACAACCCTCCAAAGGTAAATATTGTCCCCATTTCACAAGGAAGAAACTGATATTTATGCAGCTTAAATAACTTGGCTTTCTCTGATACATCCTGATGCTCTTGACTTTACTAGAATATTGGCCTAAAATTTTCAAATCAGAAATTATTTGAGGATCTATTAATATATTTGCCATAGAAAGCCAGAGAATACCATCAGTACCAGAAAGTACACAGAGATCATCTGGTCCAATTACCTTAGTATGCTTTTTTTTCCCTCTGATTTCAAAATAAAATTCTTTCTTTTTCTACTTTTCTGTTCCAATCACTATCTCAGCAGTGCAGACATTCCTCAGAAGCCTGTCCTTGGGGTCATCTCTTCATAAGCTCCTCCCAAGTACCCCTACAACTTCCTCTAGCTCCTCTGGGCAGGTGAGAGAAGCCAGCCGATTTCTAGCTCGCCTCCTGATCCACACTCCTGGCTCTTGTTATTTGCCAGCTCTGGTCCCGTGTGGCCCGAAGTCAACTCTTCAGCACATCTTCCTCCCAGACTTCTTTGCTCCCATGAAGGTGGCATTGTCTTCCCAGGCTCTCAGGTAGAGGCCCACACCCATCTTTGAGTACTTTTTGCATCAACCACTGTCTGCCCTTCCCCCATCATGTTCAAATAAGCTTCCATATACAATCAAATCTAGTTTCCTCCTGCCTGTTGCTGTGGCTGGTTCCCTTGTTCTCACCCTTAGTACCCTCATCTTTGTCCCTGAGGCCTAAGACTTGGGTATTGCTCCTTTTTGATTCCTTTTGCACCCTCTACCCCAGGTTACCATTCTTCATTCAAAGCTCATATCATATAATCCGTCTGCTTAAAATCTTTCCTGCACTGTGTCCCTTGACATTTTCTCCTTTTTCTTTTTTATTTCAAAATAGGGCCATTGCAGATGTAATTAGTAAGAATGTTGAGATAAAATCATCCTGGACTTAGGGTGGGCCTTAAATTCAATGCCTGACATTTTTATAAGAGAAAGGAGAGGGAATATGGACTCATAAAGACACAGGGAAGAAACTGGCATGAAGGTGGAGACAAAGACTGGAGTTCTGCTGCCACAAGCCAAGGAGTCACCAGGAACTGAAAAAGAGGCAAGGAAGGATTATCCCCTAAAGCCTTTGGATGGAACATGGTAACTTGATTTTAAACTCCTGGTCTCCAAAACTGTGAAAGAATAAATCTATATTGGTTTAAGCTGCCAGTTAGTGGTAATTTGTCACAGCAGTCCTAGGAAACGAACAGCATCCTTACAGCTCTGGGTGTAAATTTTCCTTAAGAGCACTTTACCACTGCCCTTGCAAAGCCAGCCTATTGGCCTTCCTGCTGAGGATGACCTCAGAGAGCCCAACGGAAGTCCTTGGTTGGGGAGGACAATTGTCTAGGAGAGTTCAGTGCCATGCCATTTGCAAAGAAAGGAAATGCCATGGGCAATGGGCTGAGACAGTTAGGAAGGCTAGTCAATCTGCAACCAGGGCAGGATCACTGTGGACCCCAAGTCTCCCATTATAGTTCCCTTTCTTCTCTGCTGCCACCTCCCTCTTCTCTTTTTGCCTTCCAAGTGCACTTTATACTCTGGTCCTAGCCATATTTAAATCTTCCTCCACCTGGATAAAAAGAACTATTGTCTTGTGAGTATAAGAATGGCATATTAGTTTTCTATTGTTGCTTTAATAAATCACCACAAACGTAGTGATTTAAAACAACTCAAATTTTCCAGGTGTGGTGGCGTGTGTCTACATTCCCAGCAGCTCAGGAGGCTGAGGCAGGAAGATTGCAAGTTTGAGGCCAGCCTCAGCAACTTAGCAAGGCTCTCAGCAACTTAGTGAGACCCTGTCTTAAAATAAAAATAAAAAGGGCTGGAGATGTAGTTAAGTGCCCAGGGTTAAATCTCCAGTACAAAAAACAAAAAACAAAAACAAAAACAAAAAAACCCCAAACAACTCAAATTTTCTTTTTAGTTTTGGAGAAGCCCCAAATGAGTCTTATGGAGCTAAACATGTGCCTGATGGACTACTTTTTTTTCTGGAAGGTCCAGAGGGAAGAGTATGTTCCTTGACTCTTCAACTTCTGGCAACTGCTGGCAGGTTTTAGCTTCTGTATGTATCACTCCTATTTCTGCTTCTATCAACACAACACCTTCTCCCTCATTGGTCCTCTTGTTTCCCTCTAATAAAACTTTGTGATTATATTTAAGGCCAATTCTTTTTTTTTTTTTTTTTTTTTAAAGAGAGAGGGACAGAGAGAGAGAGAGTGAGAATCAATTTTATTTAGTTTTTCATGTGGCTTTCACTGCTCGGAGACCTCGTTGTATATGTGGTGCTGGGTTTGAACTCACGTACATGCGCTGCAATTGCTCCAGTCCCTGTTTTGGGCCTATTCTGATGATACAGAATAAGCTCCCCATATCAAGGATTTATTCACATCTGCAAAGTCCCTCTGCTATATAATGTAACATTCACAAATTCCAAAGACTGGCACATGAATCTTTACCAGGGCTGTGGAAGTGTCTATTCTTTATTCTACCAAAAATGTGCACCCCTTACTACAGCATCTCCCTTCAAGCACTGATCCCATTGAGGGTTGCTAGTGGAGAACTTTGCCTTCACCTAAGGCTGCACAAGCAGGTTAATTGTGGGCTCTAGTCACCTGTGGACAAGGGATCCAGCTCAGGGCAACTACCTTCTTTCCCCTTCTGGGGCCAACCTGGAAGCTCCTCCCAGAGTCTGGGCTAGTCTTGCTTCTGGTCTGCAAATTCTGGAGCATGGGGATTGTTCTTTTGAGTGACAATTCAAAAGCAAGTGGAACTAGGTCCCTCATCAGGTGTTTTCTGACTATTTAGTGTGTTCTAGGCACTGTCAGGATGTTGAACAACTGAGATGAACAAAGCTAAACACACAGTATGAAAAAAAAATCCCTCAAAACCTAGTAGGAAGAATCAATTGATTCTGGGAAGAAACTGCTAAACCAGAGCAGAGGGTACGCTTGTTGGAAATGAGGAGGCTGTCTGCTGGCTTGAGGAGCGGAACTGTGGGGTGGTGATGATGGCAGTGGGGCATGTAAAGGGATCTCCACAGGCTGAATCCTGATGTCCTTATGACTAGAGTAGGTCTATGAAGGAGAGGAAGATGTCTGGACACAAAAAAGAATTTTGCCAAGTCATGGGCATAGCTGGGAATTGCAGACATCAGGCAGGGTCAGAAACCTGGGGAACAGCTCAAGAACAGCAAATCAAAAGCCAGGGGAGGTTGACAATTTAGGAGTGGTACAGAGATTTATCTTTATAATTTTGTCTTAATTTTTCTGAATAGTTAATAATAGTGTTCAATTGTTTTCTATTATTCATTTTGGATCGGACACTGCTTATCCTTTACAGGAATTATTTCCTTGAATGCCTCCAAACAGCAGCATCAGGCAGGCACCATTATCTCTGTTTTACAGATAAGGCCTGGAGGCCTGGTGAGATGAAGCATCTGCCAAAGTTATGTAGGTAGCAACTACATAACTCTACCCAAGCCTGTGACCTTGTACTTAGTTTCTGCTTTTCCGTACGTGTTTGGGTGTAGATCTCATTATGAAGGCACGGGTTAGAGAGCATGGAAAGGTTTTAAAACGTAGGAGTGACAAACTCATCCCTTACCCCTGTGCCTTGCGTACCCTGAAACTTCTCTTCTGAGCTTCCAATACGAGCTCTTCACTTGCTGTTTTCTGCTCAAGTATGTGAACTTCAGAGTCCTGCACTGTGTGTAGAATCCCTAGCCCTATCACTTCGTAGCTGTGGGAATGTGGGCAAAATACTCAAAGCTTCCTACTCTGTAAAAAGGGGATTATAAAACATCTGCCTGCTCTGCTGGGTTATTGTGGTGATTAAAAGAGACATAAGATATAAAGTGTAGTCAGGGCTCTGTGGTAGAGCACTTGCCAAGCATGTATAAGAGCCTGGGTTCGATCCCCAGAACCATACAAAAATAAAAAAAATAAAGTCAAGCTGGGCATAACTGTAATCCGAGAGACTTGGGAGGCTGAGGCAGGAGGATCACAAGTTCAAAGTCAGCCTCGGCAACTTGGTGAGACCCTGTCTCAAAAAATAAAAAGGGCTGGGGATGCTCAGTGGTTAAGAACCTCTGGGTTATCCTTTTATTTCCAGTTATCCTTTCTGCTTCCTGGCATTCTTCTCATCTACCAAGTCCCATCAATATTTCTGCTTGCCTAGGGCATCTATTCACCTTAACATCTAGGTAGATCTCATCCAATTCCCTGCCTTCGGTTATCCTAATCTGTATGTTGAGGATTTTACCACAAATATCTTCAGCTGATCTTCCTTATGTAATAGATTAATCTTCTTAACTCCAAGTGGGTATGTTCTCCTAGACAGACAATAGGAATCTCAATTTCAATGTCCGTGGGGCCTTTATGCATCTTCTTTGTTTTAAAAGCAATTTCTTCTCCCTGCATTCCCCACCTTAGTAAAATCTACCATTATCTTCTAGCTGCTAAGGTCAGAAGCTCCTTCCTCTTGTGTTTTCCAAATGACTAAATCACCAAATCTTCTTAAATCTATCTTCCATAATTCCCTCACATCCATCACTTCTTTTGTCTACTGTGAGAGGTGTGAGATCACATGTGGATAATGCTGAAGAATTGAGGTGGGAAACCAGGGGACTCAAGGCAAGAGCACACAGAGTGCCAGTGACACTCTGTGAAGCATTTTATTCCCTGTGATAGTTTACAATTCAACAATTTACAGTTCAGCAAGCAAAAAATACATCTAAGAAAACATTTGTAATGAGTACTTTGTTTATAACATCCAGCTTATGTAACACCGTTATCTTCCTACTCCAGATGTCCTGTATCCCTATTCCAGATGTCCTGCATCCTTCCCCTGAACATGAACTCCCCTGTCTCCATGTGGGACTTTGACCACAGGCATTCCTGTTATGGTTTGATATCTCAGGTGCTCCTGAGCAGTTTTGTCCCACAACCTCAAATTCAGCACTTCATGTTGAACTTTAAATGAACTCGTACCTATTCTATCCCAGTCTACTACTTACTACTAGTACCTTAGCTGAGGCCACCATCAGTTCTGTCAAAAGACCCAGCTAAAATTCAATTAACAATACCAGTTCCATTTCAGACTTTTGCTGGAAGCAGGCTTGATAGCATGGGACTTTTCAAAAGGCTGTGAATTGTTTTTTGTTTGATTTTCTTTTCTTTAAGACTAATCTGAGGGCTGGAGCAGTGGCTCAGTTGTTGGAGCACTTGCCTGGCATGCATGAGGACCCAAGTTCAAACCCTGGCAACACACACAGAACTAAGTATTGGAGAAAAAAAGGCCAGATGAAAAAACAAACCTGATTCTTTCTTGTCTCTCTTTCCTCTCTTTAAAAACAAAACAAAAAAACAAAACAAAACAAAACAAAAAAAAACCTTGAAAGTGGAGAACTCCTTACGTACCTGAAATATTTGGATTCTGATCCAAACATTTTTGACTTTAAAAAAAATTGGATAATACTTTGCCTTAGATTCTCAGACCAACATTGCAAAAAAGTTTCCTTATTAGGCCTAGAAGTTTGGCCTTCACAGGACAGTGACAGGAATGTAAACTTTTGTCTTATTACCATTACCAGAAAGGTATTCAATGCTGTCACTAAATTGCCTGTGGAAGGTACTGGTGAATTCCTCACAGTCCTCCCAGGCCATTGTGAGTACTAGACTTGATGCCCTGTGGGGTGAATCTCCAAGATGGTTGCTGATAGGTAAAGCCAGCAGTGTTCTGACAAGGCCTGGCCCCGGGATAGGTGAGGGGGAATGGGTCAGATAGGGCCACATTTCCTCAGAAGTTAAGTATGATACACCCACTTGTGCTGCCCGGTTGATTCCTCCCTCTCTGGAGTCAAGTAGAGAACCTGTGGATCTCTTTAATGGCCAAAGCCCAGAACCTGTTGTACAGCAGTCCTGGAAGGGAGAACATGAGGCAAAGGCTCACCTTTGACAGGAAACCAGAAAAGACTAACCATGAAGGGTTTCCATTGTCCCATACCAGTCAAGAGAGGATATGCTCTGGACTACCCAACGCTCCTCCATCTCTGACTTCTTTCATCATGCTCCTTCCAGACCCTGTAATGTTTTGAGTTGGGTGAGTGAGCACTCTATTGTCATAGGAAAAGGGGCAGAATTGTCCAGAAAAGTGAGAAGGGTGAAGGCAGGTCATAGTTCTTTCCACCAAGTTAGGGACCCTAGAGGTGTCTCAGCCATGTGTACAGGCTATCCTCAAATCTTGCCCCCCAGGGGATTTTGGATATCTTTAGCATTTTAAGTTGGTTGGCATCTTGCTTTTAAATCTGCCTCAGTTTCAATTGAGGGTGAATGATCCTTGGGCTAGAAAGGTCCTAACATGGAATGTTCAGGGGTCTGCCACTAATGGCTCTAACACACTGGGAAGTTATACACTCTCTGAGAAATCTGGGCTGCACCTTTGAAAACAAATCTCAATGGATGAGATGCTGGGTGTAAAGATGCTGTTCCCATACAGTTCTAAGCTATTCCACTTCTTCTTATAATTGAGTACAGGTCCCAAAGATCCCATCATTCATTTTGAATCTGAGCCTCTAAAGCGTGAGGCCCTAGAGAAAGACCATGGGGCCTGTATTAGTTTGTCACAGTATATTAGTCCATCTTCTTGCTATAACAAAATGCCTGGCATTGGGTACTTTATAAAGATGTTTATTTGGTTCAGTTTTTGGTGGTTGGGCCCAAACAGCTTGAAGCTGGCATTGTGGCAGTGTCATAAGGTGGAAAAAAGGAACCACCACATGGAGGGTCAATCATGAGGGATAGCTTCACTCTTATAACCCACCTCTTGCTAGAACTAATTCCATAAGACGAACATTAATCCCTTCAGAGAGGTTAATGACCTAATTAACTGAGGGGATAATTAATGACCTAATTATACTAGGCCCCACCTGTTAAAGGTTCCATCCCCTCAACACAAAGTATTGGCAGGTTTGGTTTCTTCTGAGCTTCTTACCGTGGCTTGTAGATAGCCACCTCACACACCTGGTCATCGCTCTGTGTTCTAACCCTCTCATAAAAAGTCATTCTGTGTTAGGGAATGACCACATTTTAACTTAAATTATTTCTTTAAAAGCCCTAATCTCCAAATACTGTCACATTCTGAGGTAATGAGAGGTGGGGCTTCAAGATACAAATGGTGAGAGAGAGAGAGAGAGAGAGAGAGTGTGTGTGTGTGTGTGCGCACACATAATTTAGCCCATGACAGAGCCTGTTCTGAAAATCCCTGTGAGAATAAGGATTGAAAACTGGGGACTTCTGGTCAGGAGTGGCTACAGTCCTCACTGCTTCGCCCTTTGTTTTCACATTCCTTTTGAAGGGCAAAACGTTTTCAATCATATTTCTGCTCATTTCTACTCCCCTCTGAATTCTCATCAATCTGACAATGCTTTTTACCTATTTTAACTGTGTTGAGACAAAACAAAACATAAACACTGGCTTTAAAGAAACAACAATCAAGTGCAAATAAACAACAATCAAGAGGTTAAGAATAGTATATGGTAGGTATATGATCTGCATGGTCCTGTCCCACTGCCCTAATTGAACAGGATCAGTCCTTGACTACCATTCATTTGGTGCAGGAATTCTTTCCTGAGCTCGTTCCTGTCCTCACAGCACCTAGGACATGCAGATGCCATCAGGGGAAGGGAGAGGGACATGTTCTGTCTTTCATTCATTCAGTGCTGCCCAGGAACTTGAACTTGAACTTGAGCTTTGGGCTGGATAACTTCTCAAATATCTACAGAGAACTTGCCGCTCTTTCTCAGGATGTCTTCCAGAAAGAATCTCATGCTGTGGACAAAAGCAAGAAACTATACCGCCAAGATCTATCTCTCAGAGAGTGGCCTGGGTTATGGAGGCCAGGGAAGCTCACGTCTACCATCCATGTTGCTGCATACAATTGTGCCCAGGCCAAGAAAACAAAGTTGTGTGAATTCACAGGATGCTGAACCAGAGACATCAGATACTTTCTTGACCTCTGGTTCATTCCTATCTGGAATTGCCTGTGTCAACATTTGACTGAGTAGCATTGGGATTTTTCTTTCCTGATGTATAAAATTTTATTTATATGCCAAAGGGAAAACCAATACTTACTTAAGGCTTCTGAATACACATTGCCATTACACCTTTAAGACATGAAGTAGGGGCTGGAGCCATGGCTCAGTGGCTCAGCAGCTCAGCAGCACAGCACTTTGCCTGGCATGCCCAAAGACCAGGGTTCAAACCCTAGCACCACATACACAAGTAAGTGTCAGAAAAACAAAAAACAGATGGAAAAAATAAGGAAAACTGATTCTGTTTAGGGAAAAAAAAAAAGGCACCAAGTAAAATATACCCAAGGAAAACACCTAAGATTATAAAACTCTCCAGGTAATTGATGGTCATAATACTGGAACCATAGGGGGAAAAAAGCAATATTCTAGGAGCCTGACTATAATTTACTAGAACATACAGGAAACCAGTACCAACTTTATATATTAAGTTGTCATAGACAATTGCAAACAATATCAATCTATATAACTTTTAATAATTAATCTGATGTTGTTACAAGCCATATAAAAGTTGAATTATTCTCCAATTCTTCCACAAGTTCTACAAAATCAGTGATGTACCATTTGGCATTGTCCTTTACTTGTTGCCTGATCAGATTTTCTCCAAATTCAATGAAAACAGCAGGAGGGCAGCCTTCCGTATCTGTAGGCCCATCTCCAATCAGATTATTTTCTTGAAATGAAACTTTATTTTATGTTTTAACTTTTTTATTATTTGGTACCAGGGATTGAACCCAGGGGCACTTAACATTCCCAACCCCTTTTAGATTTTATTTTGAGACAGGCTTTTGTAGGCGATTTACCAGCTCCCTTACGCTGGGGGGTCAGGTGTGGGGAGGCGCTCTAACAGCCTTTGCACCTGCTTCCTGGAGGGGATGGCTCAGTGCTGAGCGCTCAGAGAGCAACTTTGAAAGGCTCTGCCCCATCCACGGTTTGTGTCATTACTGACACAGCATCCTTAACTCCACAGAATTTGGCGAGCTTGTCAATTTCTTGTTCTCTGATGACTGTGTGACATCAGATGACTACAAAGTGGGAGACTACCCCTGGAAGAATTTCCTCCTTCCTCTCTCTCCTGAGAAAAACGGCAGCATAAAGTTCTGATTACAAATTTCTTTTAAGAGCCGTGGCTCGCCGGTTACAGCGCTTGCACCGCTTGCGTAATTACGTAAGTCCAAAGGCCTGCACCGCATACACAAACGAGTTTTGGAGCAACCAAAGCCACATGAAAAACTAAATAAAAATTATTTCTCTTTCTCTCTCACTGTCCTTCTTTCTTTTAAAAAACAAAAATTCTTTGAGATCTGTGGGTTCATTAAGAGCAATTCTCTGGCCGCAGGGAACCGGGAGCCAGGCTCAAAGGCAGCAAGCAGGGCTCCTACAAAACACTCAGATCTGCTGATATTGGGGGCTTCCCAGACCAGTTTGCACGTGCTTTACAGAGTGCAGGCAGCAGACTTAAAATCAGCTCAGTAGAGCCAGGCTGGCACAAAGCCTGGAGAGGCTCACTGAGCCCCTCACTGGCACTGTTAAGATGTGGGACAGACCAGCAGAAATCCAGAAAGAGGTCCCAGCGAAAAATTCTGAGAATTCCTACGTGTTAAGACCTCCATTTCAAGTCACAGATGTGCTCGGACACATTAACAAAAAAACTTGAGTGAGGGCGATAATGACGCCGGAAGATGTTGGAGCTGAACAGCTACAGTCGTAACATTAAGAACTGACATTCCCAGACATTCCGTAGAAACCTTTTGTGGGGAGCAATTTGACAGCACAGAATCACGCACTGCGACGCTATTACGGGCAGAGGGCAAAGAGGAAAGGCCAGAGCTGGGGAACCCAGCCCAGCCGAGGAGGGCTGAGGACCGCGAAAGCCGAGCGTCCCCTAGTGACTCGTTGGCCACTCCGACGCTCCGCCCCCTCCCTCTCAGGCGAGTCCTCCCGCCCTTAGCAATCTGCTATATTCTGGGCGAGTCCCGAGTGCGCAAGGAGACGCTCGGAGGGGCGAGCGGCGAAAAGCGCGCAAAGGTGCGGCTGCGGCTGCGCTAGGGCGGTACGAAAGAACCGAGGCGCGCCTCCCAGCCACACTGGAGGAACGGCAAAGCCAGGTGGTAGCCTCGGCAAGCGGCTGGAGGGCGGCCAGCGAGCGTCACTGGACTCTTGCCACTGGCTTGCGACCTTCTTTGGGAAGCCCCACGTCACGTCTTCCCGTGCTCGCTGCACTGC